>JAJJMB010017971.1:1600948-1611486 GCA_023531105.1 Papaver atlanticum | reverse complement strand
TTTGTTATATGTTGTTTTCACTCATTTTTCTTGTTTTCAAAATTGGAAGCCCTAATATTAAACCCAACAAAGCCCTTTTCAAACCTGTTGTTTTTCAGAATATTCTAACTTCTCCCATATTTTTTTTAAGCTTTTCTCTATCTCCACATGTTTCCAAGTGTTTTTGTGCCCACCAACCTGAAGCAGTTGGAAAAGAAAAAAAGTGGAACTTTGGTTGATAAAAATAAAACAATGAATCCTGTCCAGACAAAAAAAAAATTAAGCAAGTAGTATACCATTTTCTTATTGTTTTTCTTGCTGTTTTTATTCTTCTGCAGCCTTTTAAACCAGTTCTTCTCTCTTTCTTATTTGCAAACTAGGGTTGTCAACATTAAACATTAGAAACTAATACAGAGAAAAGAATCTAACAGTAAAGAGAGGAGAAAGTAAGTATTTTGATAATTATTACCCTTTGTGAATTACTGATCCCCACCATTGTTCTTTTTTTCCTTTGTCTTCTTTGTTTTTTGTTTGAGAAATCCAGGCACAGATAACAGACTTGATCTCTGATGTTTTTGGATAATTTTATTTAAAAATTTCAAACACAAAAGAGAACGGACAAGAGCAGGATGTAATAGTGAGTCTTTTCTTTTAACTATATAAAGTGAAGCTATAAGCTAACGGTACAAAAAAAAGTTTTAAATTTCAGGGGCAAACTTACTTGTGTGGCAAGTGTTAATTATTCTGATAATTAAAGAGAGGAGAAAATCATGATACAGAGAAAAGAATATAATAACAGTAAAGAGAGGAGAAAGTATTCTGATTATTATTATTACCCTTTCTGAATTCTTGTTCCCCTCCGTTGTTTATTTTTTCTTTTCTTCTGCTATGTTTTGGACAATTTTGTTTGAAAAATTGAGACATAGAGAGAGCAAAAAAAGAAGGACTAGTGTAATAGTAAGTCTTTAGGAAATTACCTTGTCCTTTTAACTATATAATGAGAAGTAGTAAGTAACAGTACAATTTTTTTTATATAATTTCAGGGGCAAACATGTGTGGCAAGTGTTATGTTTAACAGTTGGATTTTTTTTCTCTTTTTTTTTAAAAAAAAAATAAAATTGGAAGCCTTAATCGTATGTAAGTAGGTTTTAAATTTTAACCCATAATCAGCCGGTCCAGTCTCAATGAAGACTTTCTATTTTGGATGATAGTCAACCTTGTATAATAGTGGATTATTAGTATCTTCTTCCTTGTGAATTACCGATCCCCACCATTGTTTTTTTTTCCTTTGTCTTCTTTGTTGTTTGTTTGAGAAATATAGGCACGGATAGCAGACTTGATCTCTGATTTTTTTTGGATAATTTTATTTAAAAATTTCAAACACAAGAGAGAACAGACAAGAGCAGGATGTAATAGTGAGTCTTTTCTTGTAACTATATAAAGTGAAGCTATAAGCTAACGGTACAAAAAAAAAAGTTTTAAATTTCAGGGGCAAACTTCCTTGTGTGGCAAGTGTTATGTAACGGTTAGATTTTTGTTCTCCCTTTCTTTGTTATATGTTGTTTTCACTCATTTTTCTTGTTTTCAAAATTGGAAGCTCTAATATTAAACCCAACAAAGCCCTTTTCAAACCTGCTGTTTTTCAGAATATTCTAACTTCTCCCATATTTTTTTAAGCTTTTCTCTATCTCCACATATTTCCAAGTGTTGTTGTACCCACCAACCTGAAGCAGTTGGAAAATAAAAAAAGTGGAACTTTGGTTGATAAAAATAAAACAATGAATCCTGTCCAGACAAAAAAAAAGTTAAGCAAGTAGTATACCATTTTCTTATTGTTTTTCTTGCTGTTTTTATTCTTCTGCGGCCTTTTAAACCAGTTCTTTCTCTCCTCCTTATTTGCAAACTAGGGTTGTCAACACTAAACATTTGAAAGTGATACAGAGAAAAGAATCTAACAGTAAAGAGAGGAGAAAGTTAGTATTTTGATAATTATTACCCTTTGTGAATTACTGATCCCCACCATTGTTCTTTTTTTTTTCCTTTGTCTTCTTTGTTTTTTGTTTGAGAAATTCAGGCACAGATAGCAGACATAATCTCTGATGTTTTTGGATAAATTTATTTAAAAATTTCAGACACAAAAGAGAACGGACAAGAGCAGGATGTAATAGTGAGTCTTCTCTTTTAACTATATAAAGTGAAGCTATAAGATAACGGTACAAAAAAAAAATTAAAGTTCAGGGGAAAACTTTCTTGTGTGTTAAGTGTTATGTAGCGGTTAGATTTTTTTCTCCCTTTCTTTGTTATATGTCGTTTTCACTCATTTTTCTTGTTTTCAAAATTGGAAGCCCAAATATTAAACCTAACATTTTTAGGGGCGACCCCAAAAGAATTAGGGGCGATTTTTTTATTCCCAACCAAGGGTTGGTGTTATGGGATGTCCTAGTGGCTCGGAAAGTACCTAAATACCCTTACATAATCGGTAGTTAAATATCGTTTATAGAAACCGATTATTACTTTATTCTTCTTAAATTAAACTCGGGCTACTTCAAAAATCGATAGCTAATAAACATCCCTAGACTACCGATTAAACAATTAGAGAAACTCGAAGTTTCATTTATTTATTTATTTATTTTCAATTTCAAATTTGGGGCATCTATAATAATCGGTAGAAAATGGACATAGATAAACTACCGATTGTTAGAGTTGAGAAACTCAAAATTTCGTGGGCTTTGAAGAAATTGAATTTGAGGCTACAACCATAATTGGAGGATAAATGAATTTATAAACTACCGATTATGAAATATGAAGAATTACATACTTTTCATTTTTGGAGAAATTTGTTTTGGGGGCGACTACCATAATCGGAGGATGAATGAATTAATAACCTACCGATTATGAAATATGAAGAATTACAAAAAAATTATTTTTGGAGAAATTTGTTTTTGGGGCGACTACCATAATCGGAGGTTAATGTTTTTTTAATAACCTACCGATTATAAAATATGAAGAATTACAAAATTTTCACTTTTGGAGAAATTTGTTTTTGGGGCGACTACCATAATCGGAGGTTAATGTTTTTTTAATAACCTACCGATTATGAAATATGAAGAATTACAAATTTTTCACTTTTGGAGAAATTTGTTTTTGGGGCGGCTACCATAATCGGAGGTTAATGTTTTTTTAATAATCTACCGATTATGAAATATGAAGAATTACAAATTTTTCATTTTTGGAGAAATTTGTTTTTGGGGCGACTACCATAATCGGAGGTTAATGTTTTTTAATAATCTACCGAATGTAAAAGATGAAACAAACCAAGTAATATAAGTTTGGAGAAATTCGTATTTGGGGCGACTTTGACAATCGGTAGTAAAGTAAATTTGTCAAACTACCGATTATGAAAAACTAAAACTTTCAATTTGGGGATTTTCAGAATCGGTAGTTTTATACGTCCACAAAACTACCGAGTATAGATATTTTGGATGCAGTATTTTATAATTGGTAGTTTTGTTACTCCATTATCTACCGATTCTGGGTAGTTCATGGTCTAGGGCTTCCTCTCCAAATAACTAACTACCGATTATGAAATTATCTACCAATTATTTTTGTAAACTATCGATTCTTTCTTTGGCTACCGATTGTTGAAGGGAATATTAGCCATTTCGAAAAATCAGAGATAAGGGGTGGCTTAGTTTTACGTTTGGGTGACCCTATTTTGTTTTATTGGTCGCCCCTAATTCTTTCAAGGTCGCCCCTAAAAATGCTAAGATATTAAACCCAACAAATTCCTTAAAAAAAAAAAACCAACAAAGCATTTCTACATCTACATTTCTCCGGTACCATTCTCTATATAAAAACAGAGTTTTTTCGATCGCTCTCATTAACCGGAGCTTCTGGTTGATTCCGGCCCCACCATTTTATGTTTTTTTGGTAATTTAATAGAATTTTGGAAAAAATATATATAAAAGATATATGTGGCTCCACAAATCTTATAAAATATTATGAAAATTCATAATTAAGATTCTAATTAATATTTTTGACCATAAATAAATGCTAACATTAAATTACGCAAATAAATCAATGAAATAAAATCGCAATTATACTATTCATCATGATTGAAACACTGACATTCAAATATGCATCATGATCTCATCATACAATTAATTCGACTATAAAATTAAAATTAAAAACCGAATGTCCAATGTCCAATTACACTTATTTTAATTAAAATAATCCTAATTACATTTCCAAAAAAAATAAAAATAAAATAAAAAATAGTAATTAAAATTCGCAATTCAGACGTAAAATACAAAATCAAAATCCATGAAATTGTTGATACTCACCCGTTGGATTGAAACGTTCTTTCACTTCCCCATAAAATGATCCTGATCAATAGTCAATATACAAAATCGTTAGTAGAAGATTGTGGGGAGGTATTAAAGCATGATATTAAGCGAACTTTTATTGAAAAAGAAAACAAAAACTTGGGGAAGGTATTAAAGCATGATATTAAACAGACGGTTATTGAAAAAGAAAACAAAAACATTAACAGAAAGTAGATTTTTCGATCTTATTTTTCTTACATCAAAAAGAAAAATTATTTTTATTCCTAAAAATACTTCGGACGATAAATATGGCTATCATAAATTTAAGAATATCAATTGATATTATTTCCAAAAAATCGTCTTATATTTATGGAATTTCTTGGCTTGGTCGAGGTCTATATAAAGCACTCGGACAAAGGCAAACTTTTACACGGTTGTTTTTCTTCTTCTTTGGTTTTGTTGTTGTGTATTCTTTGTTGGTCTAATTTTTTGGAAATTAATATTTTTTTTAGCAGTTGATGGTTATATATCCTCGCAGCGAAGGATCAAACGATTGGAAAAAATTTGGTCCACTTTTGAGGTGATGAGCTTTTATCTTTCATGTTTTTTTTATTTACGTGATTTACCAGACCAAAAATATTCTATTATTTATTTATTTATTTTTTCCAAATTCCTTTAGTTTAGGGTTTTATTGTTTGTGTTAGTAGTTATTGTTGATTTTATATTTTCTTTCGTATTTGTTTTGCGGTTGTTCCTCATTGTTCTTTGCAGTCAAGAATGAAACAATAAAAATTGAATCTTAAGGTTTACTTTTGTTCGAGTGCATAGATGAGGTAATGAGCATCTTTTTCTCTTTTATCTAGGGTTATCTTTGTTTCTTATCTTTATTACTATGGTCCTATGATTTTATCCCTCTATGATTTTGTTCCTATAAATTTTATTTATCCCTCCTACTTCATTTTTTATTGTTGTGTGATCGTCCCAGATCAGAAAATAACAGACTAATGCAATACACGGACGTGGTAAGGATTTTCATTTTTTTACCCTTTTACGGGTTAATTTTATTTCTATTTTATTGATCTGTGGTTTTCTATACTATGTTTTTAGTTCAATTGAATCATTCTTTAGAGAGATTTTTTTTAATATAATGCTTATTCATTGGTTTCGGGTTCAGATTCAGATTTAGGTGTTTGGGTTGTTTTAATGTGATATATTAAGAGTTTGCAATCACATAATTGAGCTGAAAGATCCGATGGAGTCGACATGATGTGCAATGGCTGAATTTTCTTGCACGTTGAACAAGCTACTTGATCCTTTCATTTGAAAGGATGATAATTCATTTAATTTGTGTATTGTAATCAAAATATTGTGTTCAGATAATCAATTTTATTTAAGGTTTTGCGCCTTCAACCATTTTATTAATGTACCGCAAAAATGGCGTTGTTGTTTTTATGTTTCATGCTTTCTTACACTTATACATCAAAACCTATTCCTATACATTCATTAGAGACCTAGCTAAACTAACATGAACCCGTAGATCTCCTGAACTACTGAAAAGGATAACAATAACAACAGAGACGTTAAATCTTGCCGATATTATGAAAGTTACTGTTTTTTTGCAACTCAAAAAAATCAATAGGTCGTCAAGAAAACTTAAGAAATATTCCTTTCAAGTTAGTGATTTTGCTTATTCAAACAATGCTAAAAGTTAAGGCGGTGCTTCAGATTTGCAAATGGGAAGATAAAAAAATCTACAAAAATATATTCTCATTAAAGATGTAGGATATTTAGTTGCAAAAAAAATAAACGATCTTGGCATCATTTTATTGCTCTGATTAAATGGGTAAGAAATGGCTAAAAAATATTTTGTTGCAATATTTACTCGATTTTGACATAATTGTCGGATAAAAGGAGTAAGGAAATCGAAAAACTTTGGAGATTTTATGGAGTTTTGGTAGATGATGTCTTTATCAAAAGATCCTTTTTGGATTACCGGAAGATACTTGGCTTTCTCTGAGATGGGATGTTTATTTGACGTACTGATGGATGGAAGAAATCATGTTGAACGCAGAGGAACATGTTTTCCCTAGTGCAGAAATTTTTGGTGTGCACATTTTCATAGTCTCTCGGACATCTTTTCCATAGTTTGTTTTCGCAGAGAGCGACAATGATGCTTTTGCAATCCGAAAAGCCACTGCTTTTTACTATCTTGTGTCGTAATTTGAAATAAATTAAAACTTATTTGAGTTCACCAAAAATAACATTCCACATTTGGTGTTGTCTCCCAAAAATATGTTATTGCTAACGAAAAAATAATAAAAACTTAGTTACTTGTGTTTAAGCCCGGGCTAAAGATATAATTCAAAGATATAATTCACATGTTTATTGCTAACGAAACAATAATAAAAACTTAGTTACTTGTGTTTAAACACTTGAACCTGCAATTTCATGCATCATCTGTAGATGCAACACCTCATTCCACAGCTCATAACATCACTGTATACACATTCTTTTCTACTGCCACGACATATTAATTCAACAACTCATAGCATCACTGTATACACATTCTTTTCACTGTTTACCCACAAAACCCTATGGAATTAATCATCGTGAGCTTCATCTAGGTCACGACATATTTCATCCGGATTGAACTCGAATATCCTTTCTTTGAGCAGTAAATAACACTCATAAAAGTTGAATTCTTTGTTGTTGGCAACTAAGTACCTTTATTTCGCCACGTTTTCCTGTAAGAAACAAGCAATAACTTGTAAGTGTTTCATTTAAATAGTATTTTTAACATAATTTGATCAAAATTTTGAACTAATTACACAATCGTTCAGTATCCAACCGCTACGTAAGTTTCTATATAAATGTTCTACAAAAACCAAGTATCATTTCACCTCTTTCTTAATTGAGGTGACACTGTTTTGTAAGACACGACTGGTTCTCTGTTTTGGATTTCCATTTCTAACTGTTAGATTTTGAACTACCAAATCTCATAAGTTCACACTCGAAACACTATTTCGTGTAATATTTTCAGCAACAAAGACATTCATCCATGATTGAATTATAGATGTATCTTCCTCGGGAGCGAATTTGATTGCCATAACTAATCAAAAAATAAAATTAAAATGTATAAAAAACGACTAAGATGTAAAGGATAAAGATGGTTTTGAAATCTAGAGTGTTTTGTTTGTTGTTTTTTTTGGTAGAGAATGATGAAATTTATACTGAATTCTTGGTTGGGTTTCATTGAAATTTTAAATTACATCGAATTACTTTATTGATTTTTGTCGTCTTTTCATCTCACTAATATTATGGATGCCTTTTGTCAGAAATATTTCCTTATCACCCCATGTGCTTGGTTTTACCACACCACTAGCTTCTTTGTCAAACTTTTGATATTTTTGGCAGATGAGATTTTGTATCAATGCAACTTTAATTCGTTGAGTCATATCACTTTTTATAACTATTATTTTCCTTACATCTGTTGTTGCCATGTATTGTCATAATCTGTCATGCATTATTTCAAGTCATCAAATCATTTAGTCATTCATATGTGTTGGCGTCTTACATTTTCTTCTTGTCATAATGTCTTGGCTCTTGCTAATCAGATTAGAGGGACTTAAGTTTTCCCCCTTCTGTCTATTTCTTGTTGCAGTAGAAGCACCAGGAGTGACATTCTTGCTAGTTGCAAGAGCAGAACTAGAAACACCCTCTTTAATCTCAACATTCTTCTTTGTATGCTCTTTTGTTCTGTCAACAGGGAATCTACTTTCATATGTAAAGTCACTAAGCATCAAAAAATGGATTCTTTTTTGGTAAAGATTGAACCTACTTAACAATCTTTTTTGGAGTTGTCACTTGCTTAACCACTTTTACCAGTTGAGCTTTGCCTTTGGCCACTATCCATTCTCCTTGCAGGTAGTCTGAGCTTAACTTCTCCCCACAATTGCCAGTCTTAATAACCCTGCAGGTTTTCTACTTCCCGAATTTTTAATGCCTTGACACCCCTATAACATCTAGAATTTATGTATTAGATGAAGCAGTTTCTAAAGTTGCAGAAAATGCCTCCCCGGACACACATACTGATTCTATATTGCCACTATCCTCACTAGTATGCCTTATAGGGGTTTCTACAACGCCAGTACTCTACCCATTCCTTTCATCATTTGCAATCTCATGAACATCATTGCCTAAGTTACAACCAACATGATTTGCCACTATCCCAGTTGACCCCAAACTTAGCATTTGTTCTACTGAACTGGTAGTTTTCTCAATTCCCTCATTGTCTTCAATCTAAGGGAGTACACATCTTATTTGGAGTCCGTCTGGTCTATGTTTTATTTGAACAAGTCTTGGGTGAATGCACAAAGACCATACATATTTCACACTTATCCGGTTTCCACTGATATTTCACTGGAAGATCAAGTGCAATCTTACCATCAAGTAAGAAAGGGATGGTGGTCTGATATGAGAATTTTATATCAACACAAACCCTAACAAAAGCTAACCTATCCTGGTTTAGTGTACAATCATATGCAAATAGAGGGTTTCCTAAGTAACTTGCAATTCTGCCAAGTCTCTCATTATCCCACATATGTAGTGGTACCCCATAAATCCGAAACCAAATAGGTACTGATTTTACTATTGAGATTGAATTCTCAATCAGTTGTATCCATGGTCTCACTGTAAAAAGATTGCCTGTAATGAAGATAAAACCTGTACCTAGCACTAATTTCCTATCTTCTTCATCTTTGAATTAAAAAATAAAAGCAACATTATTGTATAGCTTGATAGTTGCCTCGTTTTTGAATTTCCACATCTTGGTCAAGGCTATTTTCACAGCTTCAAAAGAAGTTCGTTTACCCACGAAGAAACCCACCACATTATTTTCGCATTTCCTAATACGTGTTTAAAGATTTTCTATTTGAGCATTCACCTGAAACTTCCCGTTAACTTTATCCGGGAGAGTGAATTTCATAGGAATCAACGAAGCAACTCTAGGAGTTGGGGAATAATCTTCTCCATTCTTGATTCTCAGAGTTGAGGATGGTTTGGTTTGATTTATCAGAACCAATCGTATCTTCTTCACTTCTAAGGTTTGTTCTCATAACACCTTTATCACCATATGTTAGGGTTCTAGACTAAAACAACTGTAAAGAACACAAAACTATATAGAACCCTAAGATAAAATCCTTTTTATTGGGCATTAGCCACCTCTAATGTGAAGAATAAATAAGAACTGAGTTTTTATTAAATTGATTGATGTCTTTACAAGCCCAGAGATTAAGTATTTATAACTAATGAAACTAAACTTGTCTAACAAATAAAAGAAGTCTATCTAAACAAGGAAACTAAGCATGAGTAAATAAGGAAACTAATATCTTGAGGAGTTGGCACCGCAACATCCCACCCTGCTCGAAAAATTGCTTGTCCTCAAGCATAAAAATCTGGAAAGCGTAAGAGTAGTTCATCAGCATCTTCCCAAGTAGCTTCCTCCATTGGATGATCCTTCCACTTGATTAACCATTTAGTGCCTGCATGATTCCCAATGTTGAACATTTTACGTTCTAAAATTTCATCCGGTTCCTACTTATCATAATCAACTGTGACTGGAAAATTTGTATCTTAAACAACTAAAGAGCAAAGTTTCAGTTCCAGCCGTGAAACATGAAACACTGGATGGATACGTGAAAAAGTGGGGGTACAACAACCTCACCCAATAATTCGCTTAGCAATCTGTATGGACTAACTCCAAGATACTTTTAAGAGAATCAACTAGACAGTCAGACTCAATCTTAATAAAAGTATATCAAAGAGTTATATCTCAATTTCTCGATTCAATCCTTACTCAAGCAAATAGAAATCTGCAAGTCTAATTGAATACAAGAGAAATTAACTTGAACGGTACCAAAGACCAATGTTCAAGTATCAATCAATTTCAATCAACAACCAAAGGTCGGATTTCCCAATTAATTGATTAAACGCACAACCTGTGATATTTCAATTATATAACAAAATATAATGCGGAAAGGAATAACACAGACACCAGAAGTTTTGTTAACGAGGAAACCGCAAATGCAGAAAAACCCCGGGACCTAGTCCAGATTGAACACACACTGTATTAATCCGCTACAGACACAAGCCTACTACAAACTAACTTCGGTATGGACTGTAGTTGAACCCCAATCAATCTCACACTGATCCAAGGTACAGTTGCGCTCCTTATGT
>JAJJMB010017971.1:1588571-1600938 GCA_023531105.1 Papaver atlanticum | reverse complement strand
GTCTGGCTTCACAATCCCAATGAAGTCTTCAAGTCGTTAACCTACAGGGTCTCGGTGGAAACCTAAGGTTAAAGGAGAATCGACGCTAGCTTATACAACTAGTATCACAACGGAGGTATGGGGATTAACTTTCCCAATTTCTAGATTTCTCCTTTATATAGTCTCCAAATCAGGGTTTGCAATCTAGGTTACCTTGGTAACAAAGCATTCAATATTCACTGTTAGATGAAAACCTGATTAGATTCAAGCTAATATATTTCAACCGTTAGATCGAACTTAGCTTGTTATACAAAAATGAAATATACGTCATTTAGGTTTGTGTAACCGTACCTAAACGTGTACAAGTCGTTGGTTCAACAGTAGTTAACCAAATAGTTAGCTATATGAGCACTTTCATATCAACCTTATTCATCTTCACCATAACTAGTTCAAATGACTCAAATGAACTAGTTTAGGAATTGTTCAATTTCTTAGATCTCATAGAAGTATAAAAGACACAATCGAATCAAAATCGGTTTTGATTCACTCGAATCGATTCATGAACTTTATAGCCACGGTTTGCAAATATGCATTCCTTAGTTTATACAAATTTAAGTTCACGAATAAACTAATTTTAGAAAGTAACACACTTAAGTATGCGTATGGGTATACGTAATTAAGTAACCGGATTTGAGTGTGTTTTAGTTTCCAAACTCAACAGAAATTCACGGTCGTGAACTTTACGCCAGTATGCGTACGGGTATGCATACTTAGGTAACCGGATTGAGTTGGTTTTGATTTCCCAACTCAACAGAAATTCACGGATGTGAACTTCTTCCAGTATGCGTACGGGTACGCATATTTACCCAGTCTTCATCAACCATTTAGTAAACACACAAGTATGCATACATTTGGTTCCCGATTTTGGCCTTATACACTAATGCGCGAACACATTATATGCTTATATCCAAAGATGGTTACATGTTTTAAACTCTTTATTTCAATCATTGAAACATTCTTTGAGGATGTTAAATAGAGGTTATCCACACACTATTTTTCATCAAAGAATTTTCAAGATATTGAAATAATCAACATGACTTTCGTCACTTGTAAAGATGAACTTGGCCAAAGTGAAAGCTTACCAACACATATTTCGAGAGCGAGATAAACTCGGCTTGAAATAACAAATGTGTATAATCGAAGTCTATATAGCAATACGACTTTTGTCTCAAGATAGGAGATAGAGTAGATGGACTTTTTGAGTGATAGATAAGTTCAAGTCTCCACATACCTTTTAGTCGATGAAGTTCCACCAGTTCCTTGAGTAGTTCTTCATCTTTGTATGATGAACGTCATGGAGTCTAGAGCTCAACTACACTTTCTATCCTTGTCCGAGACTTAGCTATAAGTAGACTAGAAATCAAGACTTATAGTTTTGGAAACTAAACTTGACAACAAGCTTTAGATAGCAACGCTTGCGAGTTTGACCGAGAAGTGCTCTAACAATAAGACTTGTAGTAGGTAAATTCACCCTATAAGCCACTGCACCAATCTTCTCTAAAATACGGAAAGGGCCATAAAATTTAGGAGAAAGTTTAGAGTAACCTTGAGTGGAAACTGTGCTTTGTATGTATGGATGTAGGCGAAGAAAAACCAAGTCATTAATTTCAAAATTTTGCTCAGTACGATTGGTATCAGCATGATTCTTCATTATTAGCTGAGCATCTTGTAAATGTGAATTCAGAAGCTTTAAAGTATGATCTGTTGCTCGTAGATTAGAATCAACAACATTTACAGATGAAGAACCTGGTAAATAAGATGAGATTGTTGGTGGTGAACGACTGTACACCGCTTGATACGGAGTCATCTGAATTGCAGAATGAAAACTTGTGTTATACCACCATTCTTCCCATGGTAACCATCTTGACCAATCACTAGGTTTTGTTCCAGCAAAACATCTTAAGTATCATTCCAATGTTCTGTTTGTAACCTCTGTTTGCCCATTAGATTGGGGATGATATGCAGAACTACGACATAATTTGGTATCATGCGAAGCAAAATATTCCTCCCAAAAATTGCTCATAAATATGGGATCACGATCATTGACAATACTTCTTGGCATGCCATGAAGACAAACTATTTCACGCACAAATGTTTCAGCAACAGAGCTTGCAGAATAAGGATGTGTGAGGGCAATAAAATGTGCATATTTAGATAATCTATCCACTACC
This sequence comes from Papaver atlanticum, assembly GCA_023531105.1. Lineage (NCBI taxonomy): Eukaryota > Viridiplantae > Streptophyta > Magnoliopsida > Ranunculales > Papaveraceae > Papaver > Papaver atlanticum. The sequence goes on along the minus strand of JAJJMB010017971.1, from coordinate 1,598,728 downwards.
ACCATAATAGAAGTTTTTCGATTTGAAGGTGGAAATCCATCAATAAAATCCATTGATATGTCCAACCATATATCAGCAGGTATAGGTAAAGGACTCAACAGTCCTGGAGGAGCTATTTCCTCAGACTTATTACGTTGACAAATATCATAGTGAGAGATAAAGTTTTTAACTGAAGTTTTCATACCTTTCCAGTAAAAACTTTGTTGTAAACTCTTGTAGGTGTATAAAAATCCAGAATGACCACCTATAAGATTTGAATGAAACTCTTCAAGTAGTTTAGTACACCAAGTAGAAGATGATGGTACCACTATACGACCTTTGTAACGTAAAACTCCATCCACATATGAAAAATTGAGCTTACAATTTGCATCGTCACTTAACTGTTGAATAAGAACACTCAATTCTGTGTCATTATGACATTCTTGAATAATATCAGTGAGACCAGAAAAAATTGGCGCAGAAAGTAGAAAAGCAGAGCCTTGAAGACGTGATAGGGCATCAACTGCAATGTTCTCATTTCCTTATTGAAAAATGATCTCATAATCATATCCTAATAGTTTTTATAACCATTTCTGTTGTTCCATGGAAGATAATTTTTTATCCAAAAAATACTTGAGACTACGGTGATTTGTATATATCTTGAAATGTCTCCCAAGTAAGTATGGTCGCCATTTTTGAACTGCAGAAACAATAGCAATCATCTCTTTATCATAGATAGAGAGATTTAAATTTTTTTCTAGATAAAGGCTTACTGAAATATGCAACAGGTCTATTTGATTACATTAGAACAACACTTAATCCATTCCCAGAAGCATCACATTCTAACACAAATTCCTTTGAGAAATCTGGAAGTATTAAAACTGTTATGGTAGTTAAAGCTTGTTGTAGCCATTTGAAAGCAGTAGTGGCCTCGTCATTCCAAACAAAAGCATACTTCTTGAGTAACTGAGTCGATGGTGCACTTAGTTTCCCAAAATCTTTTACAAAATTTCGGTAATGGCCAGCTCATCCCAAAAACCCTCTTAGTGCCTTAACTGTGGTAGGAATTGGCCATGATAGAATGCATTGTATCTTGTCATTCTCAACTGAAACTCCTTCAGAAGAAATTACATGTCCTAGATACCCAATAGAGTTTTGAGCAAATGCACTCCTTAACAAGCAGCTTATTGGTACGTATAATTTCAAACACTATTGATAAGTATGTGATATGATCAACAAGATTCTTACTGTAAATCAAAATATCATCAAAGAAAACAAGCACAAACCTGCGTAAATAAGGCCTGAAAATATGATGCATGAAGCTCTGAAAAGTGGATGGTGCGTTTGAAAGACCAAAAGACATAACAAGAAACTCATAGTGACCATCATGAGTGCGAAATGCAGTCTTTGGGATGTCAGGTTCATGTACTCTAAGTTGATGATAACCAAAACAAAAATCCATCATAGAGAATATGGTTGCACCATTTAATTCGTCCAACAATTCATCTACCATTGGAATTGGAAATCTATCTTTGATAGTCAATTTATTTAAAACACGATAATCCACACACATTCGCCATTTACGTACCATTAAGATATGAGAAGAATAAGGACTAGAGCTAGGACGAATAAAACCAGCTTGTTGTAATTCAGATACAAATTTTTCCATCTCATCTTTCTGAAAGTGTGGATAACGATATGGTTGCACATTAACAGGAGCATAACAAGGAAGTAATGGAATATGATGATCATGCAAACGTTCAAGAGGAAGAATAGTTGGAATCTTGAAAATATCTTCATATTCATAGAGTAATTGTTGAATCTTGGGGAACTGAAATAGCATGAATTGCAGTGTTTAATGATGATAGCTGAAGAAGAAAACCATAATTCTCTCGGCACGATAAACGTTGCATTGGAGAAGCATCCATAATCATTACAGAGGAAGAATTATTTCCAATTAAAATGACATCCCCGTCATTAGTTTTGAACTGCATTGTCAACTTGTCGAAATCCCATGTTATTTGACCCAATGTACGTAGCCATTGAACATCCAAAACTGCATCACATCAGCTGATGTCTAAAAGATGAAAATCAACCAGAAAAGTATAATTCTGCAACTTAAACGGCATATTGAAACAAGAACCATGAGTATGCAATTGACCTCCATCACCTACTATGACATATAAGGAATAATTTTTTGATTCAATCTTATAACCACACTGTTTGGCAAGAGCTGGATGAATAAAATAATGTGTAGCTCCTGAATCAACTAGAATTGTAAGAGGTTTGGATTTTGTATAGCCTGTAATTCTCATTGTATTAGGAAGAGTAGAACTCATTAGAGAGTTCAAAGAAATTTTAAGTTCTTGTTCCTACTGACCAATAGTACTAGCTTGAGTCACATGTACGATATCTTCATCAAAAAGCTGATTATCACTGTCAGTCCTGTTTGGAGCAGCATCCAAAATTAATAATCTAAGTTTAACACATAGATGGCTCGGCTTATAATAGTCATCACAGTTGAAACAAAGACCTTTATCTCTTCTCTCCTTTTGGTCTTCCCATGATAATCTCTTGACTCCAGGGGGTAAGGCACTCTTCCTAGGTTGTGAGTTCGTATTGTCGATTTCCGGAATTGATTTGGACGATAAGAAGGTTTCGAAAGAGAAGAAGCTGCCAAAATAGTATCCTCTTGCTGTATACCTTTCTTGAAAGCTTCAGATAATGTGTTTGGTTCAAACAAACTTACACCAGTACCAATATCAACCCGTAAGGCAGCAATAAATAAATCAACCAGGTACTGAGTAGGAAGATCATGCACAAAATTAAGTAATCTCTCAAACTCAGAAATTAGTTCTCGAACCATACCTGTTTGAGACCACTTTGTCAAAGAAATGTGAGGATTTATAAACTTATGATCTGCATATCGGTTGCAAAGCAAAGAACAATTTTTTTTCCTAAGGTGGCGTAGTAAGAGACTTCCTAATCCATCGATACCAAGAATTGCCATCACCTTTAAGATGAGCAATGGCCACGGATATTTTAAAATTTTCAGTGACCCCATGCAAACTAAAATATTGATCATCTTGAAATCCATCCATCAGGATCAACTTCTTCAAAAATCGGAAACTTCAAATTAATGGTACATGTACGAATAGTTGCAATAGTTTCAGTGCCACAATTACCAGGAATACTGCCATGAATACCAGTATGGCCTTGCTTTTCTTGTCGGAATAATAGCTTCTCGTAAGGATTTTGTCACAAAGCAGCCATGTCTTCTTGACGATCCTCTTTACGATTATTTCTTTCAATGCCTTGTTGAATCTGAGCTTGTTGCATATCTTCTAGACATTGTTTGGTTAAAGCTTCTACAAATTCACGTATCTCATCCTTGATACCCTTAACTTCTTGAGTTAACTCAGCAATCATCATGATATAGAATTTTTTTTTGCTAAATTCTACGAATATAACAAACCTTGCTCTGAGCTAGGTGTTAGGGTTCTAGACCAAAACAACCGTAAAAACACAAAACTATATAGAACCCTAAGATAAAATCCTTTTTATTGGGGATTAGTCACCTTTACCGTGAAGAATAAATAAGAGCTGAGTTTGTATTAAATTGATTGATGTCTTTACAAGCCCAGAGATTAAGTATTTATAACACTAATCAAACTAAACTTGTCTAACAATTTAAAGAAGTCTATCTAAACAAGGAAACTAAGCATGAGTAAATAAGAAACTAATATCTTGAGGAGTTGGCACCGCAACACCATATGCTTCTTCAAGAGATGGGAAATCAGTACCCAGACTTGAATCATCACTAATCGAAGGGTATATCGTAGATTCACCCTGCAAATCACTCACAAGAGAAGGAGATAGAGCCGCCATGGAAGGAAAAGTTCGAAAAAAATTAGATTTGGAAAATCTCCTATCACGTCATCAGATGCTCTCTTTCCTCCTCCATGGTACTGTGTGTACACCATGTTAATTGACTTTTGGTCTCAATTTTTTATGATAGGGTATGCTTTGAGATATTCAAAAGAAATCAGAACAAACCAGATAGAGAGACTAAAGAGAAGAAAATTGGGGTAGCTTTGAAAAAGCTATTTGTAGCTTGGCGCGCTTCCTTTTTCACAATAATTTACCTGATGAAACAAAACCGACCCACGTATATCATTCGCTTGAAAGATGTACCGGTGACACTTGAGAAAACATTACAGGACTTGTAACTTGATTATGTCGATCTGTGTATGACCATTGGCCAGTTTGCTTTAAAATTGGATCTATTGGATTTGGCATAAAAATAGAGTAATTTTATATATTTTTGTAAATAATTAATAGGAGGAAAACCACTTTTACTAAAGAGAAAACTGATTTTGGGGTGGATTAAAAAAAATAATCAACAAGGGGAATTCTCCACATTCTCCCGTGATGGAACAAATCTGTTCCAAACTTCCATTACAATTTAAACATCAGTGCCAGACATGAAGAAGAATTTTTCTTGCCTTGATCAATTTTTTGCCTTCCCAAAGGTGCACTCGTGAATAGTGGTAAGTTCCAGTTTTCTAAACAAAGCAAAAACGAGATGGATAATTAATGAGTTTGCAAATTCAGCTATGTTGCTTTCTTCATATTTTTGTGGAAAATCGATGATTCTTATAATCATTATCTTCCGATAATCTAATGAATGGCTTTAATTTTGCGCATGTAACCACGAAAAGAAGACATGATTATGTCATGAACAACTGCGGAAAAATTAGATTGAAACCAACTCGACGAGAAAGAAGAAGAGGCGCGCCTCCTTCCGTGCGTTAAAGAGTTTTAAAAACTTAAAATCCGGAAGCATCGATCATTAAGCACAATCACACACATATATCTAATCAGGAAGACGTTAACAAAATATACGTGCCTACTGTCCCATTGTTTTCATTTTGCTATTGCACATTGGATCCAGCTTTGTTTCAGGCAAACTTGACCAAGCTTTTCACCAAATATGAATTCTCCACCTTGTAGTGTAGCTTGTTGTGGTCCTGCAAGTCTGATAGCGCATTACCATGTTTAATGTGAACGTCTCTTCAACCAGCATAGAAATTCCAATCGCACCAGACCTATAAGTGGTTATTGTTATGGGAATCTTTTTTTCTAAATCCACCCAAAAATTAGCTTTCCATCTAGTAAAAATGGTTTCCCTCTAACAATTATCTTTTTGTAGGTATTTGGTGGTATATTTTAGGATTTGGGTTGTTGTTGGCTCAACTGTCTTAAAATGTTGAACGTTGGCAAAAGAAAAGAGAAAATGAGGTTAATGGTTGGAAAACATTAACAGCCTTATTATTAACTATTATTTAAGCCTTATAACTATTATCTCCCGCAATTTACTTTCAAGTCATGTAGGATTTTCAAAACAATGTTTCAGTCTTTTTATCTCCAGTCATGGAAAACAATGTCTCAAATTTGGAGAGAACTGGAAGTCTGCTCAGCAGCAGCACCAGTTCTCAAACCATGTAAGCTGGTTTTGAGGTCTTTTTCCTCTTTTCTTATAAAAAAAAGTTTCTCTTAAATATAGCCCATGCTTTTATTAACTACAACCCACATAAAATAAGTCATTAATTCAACCAAACGGGTTCTTATGATTATTAACATAACCCATAAAAGTATACATAATTTTTATATATAGCCCAAAATAAATTATCAAATCCCTAAATCAAAAAAAAAAAAAAAAGTTAATCATGCAATTTTTATAATTAGATTTATGTAATATTTCTGGCATATATAATTGATGATCTTAGATACCCAATTTTATGTAATCATGATTGAGAAAAAAGAAAATCATCTTAGAATTGTTTAATAGAATAATAATGTTTATGGAGTTTTAGAAAATTGATTTTAGGAAAAGAATCAAAACCCTAGTTGATTTCATTTCGTTATTCGATTGATATTGTTGTGGAGAAGTTTGAAAGGAATGTATAGAATATATAACCTCAATTGATAATCATGATTTGGAAAAATAACATCTTTTTATAGAAAAGGTAAAAAATTGGGTTTAGTTTTTATTGGAGGAAAAATAAAAAAAATTAAGGTTTATAATACCTGCCTTGATTGGGGTATACCCAGATTAATTGGGGTATACCCAATTTTAAGTGGACTCTTTTTAAGGGCTAAGGGGGAGTCCTAATGGGTGAAGTTACAATACTACCCTTACCCTTTATAATTCTTATTACCCTAATCATTTTAATTTCATCTTCATCTTCTCCTCTTCTTCTCCTCCACCTCTACCATACCGGCTCTCCATCACACCACCATTGAAAACTCGTCGATTAATTCATCGTCATCGTCGATTCGAAAATTCCGATTAATCTTCAAACATGGAACCACCACGGCCTAGGGCTAGTCGTATGAAAGGAGCAAATCGAAAACCCAATGAGTATAACCCTGGAATTGCAAATTTAGTTCAAAGGAAAGTGAAGAAAAAAACCGTCGAAGAAGAAGAGATCAACGCCGCTAAAACCGAAGAAATGACGCGATTAAGAAAGTAAGGGCCTACTTAAAGACACTCCAGTACTTCAATTTCATGTTTGCATGTCAAATTAGGTCAGAAAAATCAAATGTTTGAATTTGCAGTTATTTAGTCGGCAAGGTGTTTGTTCCTCGACCCTGCCGACTTTTCATAGTTAGGGTTAGTCGGCAAGCTCTTAGGTTGAAGATCTTGCCGGATGTTGAATACTTGTAACTGCTTTTTACAGAGTCGGCAAGCTATTCAACCTAAGACCTTGCCGGGGTTAGTTTCTTTTAGTCGGTGCGTTATAATTTTTTACCCTGCTGGCGGATTGTTTTGAAAAAAGTGGTTCCTGATGCCTAAAGTCGGAATGGTATTTGGATACCACCATGCCGGCTGTTTTGTAGCCGGAAATGTATGGGTAATGGACCTTGCCGACTAATTATGTGGAAAATCCTTGTATCTATTGTGTTCATATTTGTTATAAGCCAGTAGGTTAGTTGAATAAGACCCTGCCGACTATAGTCTAGCTGGCATGTATTGTATTAGTCGACCCTTCCGACCATTGTTCCGCCGGATTGGTTATACCTGTCGACCCTTCCGACTTATGAATTTTTTCTTAATTGTTCTTGTTCAGGTTGCAAAAGGAAAAGAAGAAAGCTGTTACTCTTTCTTCAAGACCTCCTCGTGTTGGTGACAAACTCTTAACTGCAACACATCGAAGGGAATTCATTGAGCCGGGAACGCTCAAGATCCGTGTACGGAATGTTTCTCAACCACCACCGGAACCAAATGATTCAGATGAAACTCCATATGAAGACCAATCAATTCTATCTGGTAGAAGAGGTGATGATGATGATGTTGTTGAAAGAACTCCGGCTGCTGGAGGAGGCAACAATGATGATGATGATGGTAATCAAGACATGCCACCTGTTGGAGGAGGTAATGATGATGATAATGGTAATGGAGATAAAGATAAGGGTAGAGAAGATGAAATTGTTGAAGAGGAAGAGGAAAAGGAAGAAGAAAAAGTTGGGGAACAAACCCAAACTGCAAGTACTAGTGAAACCGGAAAGAAGAAGAGGGTTATCACTAAACCAGCTGATTCCCACATGCCTCCCCCTCACTTATAGGTTAAACTGAAACCAGGTGAGGCTCTGAAAGGGACCCCAGAAGATGGTGGAGATGTTCTTTTTGGATACAAAGACTCATGGGCATGTGAAATCCAAAATACCGTCGTAAGTATCAATCCGTCTTTGTTTTCTATTTAAGTGTATCTATCTTAAATGTGCGTCAAGTGTTTGTATTTCTTTTCATTTTGTGTTTTTGGTATTTAGGATCACAAGCATTCCATCCGTCTCTTGAGGCGCCAAGCTTCATGTTCAGTGACTAAGAACTGGGAACTTGGCAAGGAATGTGACGAGGTGCAAGCGATTGTCAAGAACTCCGGGTTGTGGCCTGCGGTGGGGAGTTCGAATATTGAGTATGATAAAGTTACCGTATCTTCATTCTGTGAGAGGTTCTACGGAGAGACTGATACAATGTTATTCCCATTCGGTGAGATGATGATAACTCCCGATGATGCTCATCAAATTCTAGGCCTCGAGGTTGAGGGAAAAGTAATCAGTGAGGGCTTCGATAATAGCATTTCTTGGGAGGATATCTTCAAATTGACCAAAACTTTGTTCGGTTGGGATTAGATTAAGACGGAGTCTATGCTTGTGATGAAGGATGGTCATCTAAGAAAGAAGTTTAATCTGAAGAAGTTGGGGGATACATTATTGATGATATTTTAGATAGTGGTAAGAATGAGGTTCGTAAGACTTGTGAAAGCAATTGAATTTAGATTTATTTAAACTAAAAGTAGAGAAAATTTAAATCCAAATTTGAATTTTATTTTTTTAGAGTGAAAATAACCAAGACACTAGATTCCACTATTACACATGAATAAATGATGATAAAAATTCCGAAACTCTAATTATTTTTAAAATCTCTTTTTCTTAATTCACAAATTATCAAGCATATTCTCAAATATTAATTGTATCCCTTAAGCATAGATTATCTAACCAAAGCATAACCTATCTAATTGGATCACAACTAATTAGGAAAAATTATGCAAACAATTAAAATTCTACAAAGTAGTGATTGAGTGAATTATAAAATACAAATTAGAGAAAAATAGAATGGTTACCAATTATTCATGCATAAATAGCTTCCTCCGTGCCTTGATTACGCGAGAATTAGCTCATCATTATCATGGAAACATGCTCAAAATTCATCTTTATTAATGCTCAAATATGGTTCACAAATGATGAAATGAGAGAAAAATGAATAAAATCGGGTTTTGTAACTTATATTTGTTACAAAATCAATTGTTACAGAAAACGATAAAGGAATACCGTCACTGGCACTGTTGAAGAACGACGGTCTTCTAGGGTCTTATGTTCTTCGTACCTCCTTCACCAGCATAAAAATAGTTTTTCCTGCAACTTCGATTTTCCGATTCTGTGCTGCTCCCAAATGCTCCCAATTCTCTCCACCCCTTTCCTCTACATCCCAGAAGCTATTTATAACCCAGAAGCTCCTCTAAATCTCGCCAATTACTCCTAACAATCTTCACAATAAAGAAATATTATTCTCGGGAATAATTTCTTATTTTCTTTCTCTGCGTGACATGAAATGTTTTGTTCATCCTTTTACGCATCAAATATCCCTCAATCAATGCAGAATAACATTCCAGGATAATATATCTTCCAATCAATGAGTGTCTTTCAAAATATTTCAGAAATATATTACGAGAATAATACACCCTCTGTTTGATGAGATTCTGTGATTTAATTGAAATGAATGCACTTACCACCTCTGTTGTGATCTAATAGGCTGGTACATATCCGAAACAAGATGAAAATACGACTGAATCTTCCTCAAAATACCAAAAATCAAATACGCAGGAACTGGAAATTTGAATCCAGAATTCCCGCCAAAATTTTCTTTTCAAACGATGAAGGTGAAGTGCCCTGAATCCAAAACGCGGGTGCCTTTAACAGCTCGGCTGCCTTGGGGGCGCCCTTATCCATTTTTTAGAGTGCCTTTAGTAATTTTGGTGGGTGCCTTTAACACTTTTTCTGGGGTGTTTTCAACATTTTTTTCGGGGTTCCTCCGGTGTATTTCTGGGGTGCTTCCGGTGCATTTCTGGGGTGCCTTTAGTACTCTATCCTGGGGTGTAAAACACCACTTTACGAGCCAATTTCGTCGCAAGAGCTTATTTCTCTAAAAATACCTACAAAGACATAAAACACCATAATAAGTACAAAAATGGGTACTAATAATATATACAATAGAGATGAAAATAGACACATAAATGCGTCTATCAAATTCCCCCAAACTTATTATTTGCTAGTCCCGAGCAAATTTAATCTACAAAATAAAATCCTAACTCACTGTCGCAGGCATAGTCGATTGCACTTAGCATGTGCAACAAGCCTTTGAACCCCTAGGTGGCCCTAGTGGCCGAGTTATAGTCTCGGGAGGGTTTACCAGAGGTGTACCCACAAAACCTTTACTCCAGACCCTAGCTATCTACCCAGAACCTTGAAATGGCACTAAAGAACCTCCTTGGTTGGCATACTTATTGATTACGGGAGGAAGTACCCTGATGCGAAATTCCAATTGCTGTACACGA
>JAJJMB010017971.1:1534402-1587890 GCA_023531105.1 Papaver atlanticum | reverse complement strand
TTTTTTTTTTTTTTTTTTTTTTGTTTGCTACCTCAATCACTCTATTTCACCCTAGCATTGGTAACAACTTGAATTGTGAGCCCCACCTAATCACTTAGAGAAACATATTTTAAAAAGAAAATAAAAACAGAAGTGAAAAGGACTCAACGAGATATGGCGAAACTATCATGTTATTTCTAACACCTGAGCTCTGTGCTTTTACGAATAGACTCTTATAGATGTTTCCATCTACTCAGATTGGTTCCTCAACTCCTAAAACCAAAATGCTTCCATCCACTTAGATTGGTTAGTGCCATCCTTAATATGCATAAATTTCTAGGCTCTGGAGTTTATTGCAACTAAAAAGTTTTTCCCATACCCCAAAACTTAAATCTAACATTGTCCTCAATGTTTCTAATGAAAGAGCAGTACCAAAAATAACACAAAGAGAAGTTGGAAAGATAGTACCTGGGTGAAGAGAGAAATCAAAAACTAATATACAACATACAATGACCCCGATGGTCAATCAAGGGTAAGCAGGGTCCTCCAGAGGGACCTCCTCAACATCACCTGTAGGAAATGGCTCTAAAAAGGGTTTCAATCTCTGACCGTTAACCTTCGAAGAACCATCTGGTGTCTCGATCTCAACAGCTCCATGAGGAAAAACAGTACGGACCACAAAAGGACCGGTCCACCGAGAGCGCAACTTCCCGGGAAATAGATGCAAACGAGTGTCAAACAGAAGAACTTTTTGACCTGGAGAAAATGACTTCCGTAAAATATTCTTATCATGCACAAGTTTCATTTTGTTCTTATACTCCTTAGCACTATCATATGCATCCCTACGAATCTCGTCCAACTCATCGAGCTGGAGCTTTCTGTGAGCTCCTGCCTTGTCAAGTGAAAAGTTTAGCTGCTTAATAGCCCAATAGGATTTATGCTCTAACTCAACAGGCAGGTGACATGCCTTGCCAAATACTAAATGATAGGGTGACATTTCAATGGGTGTCTTAAACGCAGTACGGTAAGCCCATAAGGCATCAGTAAGCCTCAATGACCAGTCTTTCCTATTGGGATTAACTGTTTGCATATACTCTCCAAAGCTCATATCATCATACACTCCATCTAACTCACCCAATAGCTCTCTACATACAACAATGGCATCATTTGATTCAAATGAAGATTTGGCAGTCACCAAAGCTTGGTACGCGGAAACTCGAGTTAGAAGGCAGTCCTCCGTAAGAGTGGATGCCGTAACTAGGCCTGTCAATGGAAGAATATCCGTCGGATATTAAGGAATCCGATATCCGACAGGTTAAGCACTATCGGATATTCGATATCCGATAATATCCTATAGGATATGAAAATCAGATATCGATTCCGATATGTTAAGCTATCGGATATCGGATAAATATCCGACAATATCCGGTTATGACAAAAAGATGTTAAAAACTCTTTAGAACATGTTTATAATTGAAATTTAAGTTCAATTTCTCAAACATTTCATATCGGATATCGAACATTTTTATCGGATATCGGATATTAGGGTAAATCACAAATATGGTTAGGGTAAATCACATATAAATCCATGTTCTATCGGATATCAGATATTAACAATTCGGATGGAGCCTAATCCGATTCCGATATATTAAGGAAGAAATATCCAATAGAATATCCGATCCGATATCCGATAAAACGGATAAAATCCTATAGGATCTCGAATACTCGGAAACGGATTCCGGATATCGGACATATATTGACAGGCCTAGCCGTAACCTTTTGGGCTAGGGTATACAACAAATATAGGCAAGAGTTTGGGAATCCTAATGGAAGAAGTGTTCAACAAATTCATGATAGGCACCTAGTCATCGAAAATGCGATACTTGCTTTTTTAGCTATCCAAAAACCGATTTTGAACGCTAGCCACTTTGGATTGTCCATTGAACAATTTGTAAGTATTTTTGTGGTTTATTTTACGTGATCCATGTTGTTTGATCTTCCTACTAAACACCACTAACAAAGTAAGTTTGTGTTTTGTTTTTGTAGCATGAAGTCGTCAAAGCGCGCTACTTGGAGGAAAAGGGGGAAGCATTCGCATTCTATGCAAGCTATCAATTCATGGTATCCAAAATTCCCGAGTATGCTCCGGACTTCATGTCGGCTGAATGGGACTCGGATTCCTCCGACAAAGATTGATGGTTTTAGTGTAGGTTTTGTGGGTAGATCTCTATGTAAACCCTCACGAGACTATAACTCGTCCACTAGGGTAGCCCAGGGGTTCAAAGGCTTTATGCACATGCTAAGTGCATTCGTTATTCCGTCGACAAGGATTTAGATTTTATGTTTCAATCAATGTAGTAACCAAAATTGCATGAATAAAATGAATTACATCTTCCCATATTCTGTTTTATGTTTAAAAGTCGGCAAGGTTACAATACCGACTATTATACCGCCGGCAATGTTAGGAATTTTTTTTCCTGCCGACTTTCCTATAGACGGCTAGGTAAGAAATACGTATGTGCCGACTATAACATAGCCGGCAAGGTGAGAAATCAACAAAATACCGACAAGTGATGCATAGAGTCGGAATGTTCTTCATCCGTATAGCTTGCCGGCCATATGTAGTCGGAATGTTCTTCATCCGTAGACCGTGCCGGCCATACGTAGTCGGCATGTTCTTCATCCGTATACCTTGCCGACTTTTCACAAAATTTAAAACTGGTTTTGATTGAATTCATGAGACAAAAGTTTTAATCTACTCCATTCATAATTTCGGAAGTTTTAATCTACTCAATTAACTAATCTAAACTCAATTAATTAACCTAATCAGAATTTTTAGTGTTAATTAAATAAGGTATATTAGCCATTTAGAAAATACATGGTTAAGGGGTGGCTTGTTTTACTTCAAAATGACCCGGGTTTTGTCTCATTAGATATACCCTAATTAATCTGGGCATACCCCAATCAAGCGAGGTTATAATAGGGTGATTTGTAAAAATAATGAGAGAACGATTAGAAAGAAATTGATATATAATTTAGTTTGGATCAAAAAATTAGGGTTCATATTTTAATTTTGGTGAAGAAGTAGGATCGTTAGTTACAAAATTAAGACTCGTTTGGTAACTTTGATTTTTCGTTTTAACTTAAACTTTTTGGGCTATAGTTAATAAAAGTATGAGCTACATTTAAAAAAGCCAAAAAAAAAAAAAGAGGTTAATGGCTGGTGTGGTAACCCGGTGTATTCATTTATTTACACGTTATGCTTGGTTTGAGATGGATCTAAAATTAACGGCTAAAAATCCATCATCTTATATCCAATTATTTAATCAGCAAACACCAAAAAAAAAAAAAAAAGTTTTTATTTTGGGAACTGCAGAAGCGCGTTTCTATTATTTGGAGTTATTTCCTCTTTTTGGGAGCACATGTTGTAACTTTGTAAGTACAACTATTTCTTTGTGAGAAACAAATTTGTGGAATCTTCGAGGTTGCTAAAGCTGGCTCAGCAACAACAGCAATAGCAAAGTTGAATTAATTTCCCTATGAAACAAACTATTGAAAGTGGTGCATCGTAGAGTAATTGCCCACTTTCCAGCCAGTAGAAACCATGCATTGTCTGAAACGGGAAGCCATGCCCCTCTATAAATACGCAAGTTTTGCTTTAACTTTAACCATAGCAAAAAATTTCTCGTCTCTACTAATCATGGAGCAAAACCAATTAGCATCAGCTGATAAAAGAAGTGAATGTCGACTTCCTCCCGCCCCTAGTGTAGCACCATGGCTTGTGATTCCGTATGAAAAAGGTATGAAAAAACAAGCTTTTTATAATCCTTGTGAATTAACATCGGAAAAAAGAAATTGTCGAAAACTCATACCAGAGTTGAATGGGAAAGTATTTTGGCAGAAACCATCACATGGAGGATGGTTAGTTGTTCTTTGCAATAACAAAAAATATGTATACAATAATAAAAATTCATCGCCGGCAAACTCCAAGTTTGGTGATTGCTTTCTCTGGAATCCAGTAACATTGCAGTTAATTACTTTACCTAGTTTGCTGCAATGGGTTACTTCAAAATATTGTATCGTCGATTGTACGTTGTCTTCCCTGCCGAGTGGTAATTCAGTTGATAATAGTAACTCCATGACATGCTTTGTCTTTGAAGGTGGAATCTTATCTGACGGCTCGCTTGAGCATGTTCTTGTATATTGTAGCCCCGGAGACCAACAATGGAGAAAAAAACAATTGTTGAGGAACGATCTTGAGTATCCAGCATCTAAGTTACAATCCCTACTTTTTTTCCAAGGAAAGTTGTATGCTTTTTATCACGATGAGTGGCACGTAGAGATTGAACAACAACATGATCAAACCTTAGCTACAAGACATTTCCGCATATATGGCGACGACATCTTTTTTGCACTGGCTAATATTCATTATGTGGAATGCGGGAGTGAAATATTACGGGTTATGCAAGGATACTGGAATAATATGAAGGCAATTACCTTTTCAAAAATCCAAAGGTTGGATTTCTCTTCAATGGCTTGGGCTGCAGTGAAGAGTTTGGGTGATCATGTACTCTTTGTAGGCCATAATACCGTGGCGTCTTGCTCAGCGGAAAAGATGGGGCTTAGCAGGGGTCGCTTGTTCTATGTACGACAAGATAAGAAGAGCTTGTATGAACTTGACGTGGAAGATAATTGTACCAAGCTGATAATGCCTATTTCAAAGTTGCCAACTCCATGGTTTGCACCTGAATGGATCATGCTTCCTACGACTGTTACCACTGGAAAAAGAAAAAGAACAGCAGAAACTTTGCTTGATAAATTTGGAAAAGAAGAAGGTCGTCAAATCAAAAAACTCAAGGTGAGAGCAGTAGAAGCATTAGAACAAAACAACGATTGGAGTAATAATATTCTTGAAAACAGTGGCCTTTTAGATTCTATAGCAGATTCACTACATCCACTAGATTACGTCAATTTTCGCTCTATCTGTAAAGCAGGACAATTGAAAATCCCTGCAACAAGTTGGAGACTCTCTTCCGGTAGAACAAAGAACGCTACATATTTATCTCCATGGCTGGTTTTCTTGACGGATAATGGTACCATCTACAACTTTGTAAACCCCATGCATAACAACGAGAAATACTTCATGAATTGTTCTCCATTACTAGCAGGTGCTATTATTCGTTTTTCAAAAGATGGTTGGTTGCTAATGTCAAAAGGTAAAACGAAGATATTCTTTTACAATCCCATCACAAGAGAGACAATTCCACTTCCTGATTTACCTGATAATATTGAAAGTTGTGTCCCTTTTTTCACATCATTCTCAGCATTACCAACTAGCCGAGACTGCACAGTTTTTGCCATCTTTGATAGGGCTAGAATATATACCATCAAGCATGGACACGATAATTGGAGTGTACATGCTAATCTAAAAGCGGTCATCCAGCCCAACAATTGGAAGGAACTTGGACATGCTGAACTAACAAGGGTTCTGCAGCCTAACAGTCCTAATTTCCTTCAGCGTTTATTACAAGTCGATTTGGACTTCAAAGGATGGGAGGTCGCCAAGAATTTTCTCGAGAAATTACTTAGTAATGCTGGTGCAAGTTTCTTGGTTCCCTCTGATGGAAACTTTTTATTAGTGCATTTAGGACGTCGTTGCACAACCCCCGTGGTATCTTCAAATTGGATTCCTTGAAGAAGGATTGGGTTAAAGTTGAAAGCTTAGGAAATTATATGTTGTTCGTCAGTACCATCTCTAGCTTTTCAGCAACTGCTCCTCCATATAGCAACATGCAGAACAAAGTCTATTTCCCTAGGCTGCACGGGGAAGGGATACTATATTATTCTCTTGAAACAGGTAAATATCATGTTACTGGCAGCGAATTTGCGAGTGATGACTTTGGAGGGTCATGTGACTATTTAAATGCCAGTTGGATTCAGCCTAACTGGTGTCCATCTACGGATCAAGAGCTTGACTGGCTGGCTTTGCCTTAGGCTAAGTCATATGGTCTTCTAATCTAGCAGCTAGATTGGCAATCCACGTCAGCTAGGGCAACCTCCTAAGTCCTATGGGATGGCTAATCTAGCAGATAATCGCTGAATGAAACAGCGCTGGGCGCTGAACAGTTATGCGCAAAAACCAAACGCCGAATGGAACAGCGCTTAGGATGCGTTTTGGGTTACTAGGACATGTTAATGCTTCACTCATTCTTTATGTAGAATACGAAATGGACACTTTAGCTGCCACATGTAGGATGAAGCATGGTCAATTGTGCACACAATCACATTTTGAACCTTACCTACCTATTCTTTATGCACATCCCAACGAATAAAATATGCAAACATAGCCTACATAAGCCATGGTAGCTCTCAAATTTCAAAGTCGGGTACTTTTTTTTATCACGTTGATGACATCCCGTAAATTCATAACACTGTGTAAAGAGTAGTTGATCATTGTCACATGATAAAATAGTCAGCGCTGAACCATACAGCGTTTCAATCTCGCTGCTAGTTGAATTGCGAGCACATGATAGGAGAGAGAACTAGCAAGCACTAGTGTTAAGTTTTAGACCATACTTTTTTTTTGAATTGCAACACTTAATGGCCAATCTAGCACCTCAATCTAGCCCGGAGGACTTAGCCTTAACTACTTCTTGTTTTTTTTTGTTTTTTTTTTTTTTTGTCCCTACTGTCGGAATGTATAAATATTGTATAAATGTCAAAAATATGTGATATCTGTCTTGTAATCTCAATGCTCCAACTGTAATGTGGCATTTACAAAAGACTTGTCCTTATAGTAGAATAAAAAGAAGAACTGTTACGTTTGAAAGATTTTCCTTAAATGGACTTCTTCCATTTTTTCTTGATCAACTTTCTTCTGGGTACAAAACTGTAGAAAAAGCTGAAAGTTATTGGGAAACTATGAATAGCATTAATATCAAGAAGATGGGAAGTGGAATAAGAGAAAAGTATTGTCAGAACTCAGAAACATCACATGAAATATAATTTCATAAACAAATTACTTGCAATAATTTTGCATAAAAGTAACTTCTTAGATTTCTTTTTTGAGAAACTTGTAATCAAATTGGCCCTATTTCTATCTCCAAATCCAACCCAAAAAATAACAACTTCGAGTATCTACAGGAAATTTACTCAATTTAGCACCTACTAGGTCATCATTATATCTAACAAATTTCTTGAAGAGGGAGAAAGAAAACGGACTTAAGATCTGTTCCATGAATTTTTATTAAGAACCTTGCAATTCCCAGAAATTTCCTTGGGTTCTTAATCAAACATAAGCTTCTCAGTTTCATGACATCTATCAGCAGCAGCTTCAGCCCACATTGTATATGATGTATCCGTAAATCTTATTCTTAATCTTCCCTATCCGCTGCGGAATCATACAACCTTGGGTTTAATCAACATTTTCACCACCATCCACACCTTCTCCAACAGCAGCTATTTTGATCTTCTTCAATCTCAAAATTCTGATAAAACTCAGACTCTTCCATCTTCTCTATCGGCCATTTGAATCTGATCTCTATAAGCATATTACCTCTAATACCAATCTCACTAGAAAATCTAGTCACATCTTCACACTGATGAAATCTCCTCACTTCATATCTCTTCTTTTCTATCTGCATATCATCCAACACTGAATTAGTCACTTCCCATCCAAAAATCCGCACTAAAATCTTCCGACATGTTACTTCCCGCAGCAACAACCATAGCACCAGGTCCACCTATATCTAATTCTAACATATCATTAATCATTCTCTTGGATAAACTTCATTTAATTTAGCAGACCTAAAATTATACTGCAGGGTGACAGGATTGAAGATAACTTATGTATTGTTTATATTGGTAAAGATGACGACAACATGTTGCAATTGCAAGACCTCTCAGGTTGCGAGTACCATTAAAATGTAAGGCTCCAATAGTTTGTCTAGGGAGGCAGCATTTCAGCGTCAAATCTGCAACAATGATTCACAGTGTAGGATAAATAATCGATACTAACTAACTTGCTTATTGGCGAACATAACAACGAGACAGGTTAGGATGGGGTAAGTTCTTCTCTAGTCCCAACTCAAGGAATTTTACAAAAATACAGGGAAAACATATATGCAAAGCGTAAAAAAGGAAAAGCAACCGAACGAAACCAAAACAAACTTCAAGCAGTTTAACTCACAATCTTTAGGCCTTTAGGGAGATATTTTCATAAAAATAACTGCTAACCTGTAGCAGGCCCACAAAGATGTTTCCTGAGAAGCCATCGATGAACCTTGAGAAGAGTAGAATTAGGAACAAAGCAGTGCCAGTAAATTAGGAAATGATAATGGGGGTTTTGGAATTGAGTGGAAGGGAGAATTGATGAGTGTGGAATGTAGAGTGGAGAATTTGAATGAGTTTGGTAGAGATGAAAGACATTCAGGTTGAAGAAATTCATTTGGGTAACAAGTAACAACATATCCAGAATTGATGATACCGTGGTGTATGCATCTTCCAGAGCTGGGAACCTAATGAAGAAGTTCAGTCCATTTGGTCTGATGAATTGCAGTAACCAGACAACGATGCGTACTACTAATGCAGGGACTGTGGATTGTTGGAGTGTCATGAATCAAGTCTGAAGGCAGAGATGGAAGATAGAAATATGACCTGGGTCGCCCATGATTTGCAGAAATTCAACGCCTCTTCTGTTATGCACGAGAATGTCAAAAGCACATCAGTTACACTGGACTGTACATGTACTCGGAAGACACAAAAGGTTACACTAGACTGCACCGTGAAAGCATCTTATTACGCCATTTCTTGAAGAAGCCCTGCCCCGACTGTGGATTACCACAAGTTAAACTTTTCCCAACCCTAGGTTCCATGATGAATGATTCAAGTTGGCTTGTATTCCCACTCTTGATGAAGTTTTCCAGGATCTGATTTTCTTGGTTTTGGTTTTACGCTACACAAAATAAATTAGCAAAATCACATATCTTTAGTCGATCGAACCTTGGGTTTGATCTACATTTTCACCAGCATCCACACCTTCTCCCACAGCAGCTATTTTGATATTCTTCAACCTCAAAATTCTGATAAAATTCGGACTCTTCCATCTTCAATATCGCCCATTTGAATCTCATATCTCTAATCATATCACCTCTAACACCAATCTAACCAGAAAATCTAGTCATACTGAAAGAAATCTCTTCCTTTCATCTTTCTTCTTTTCATTCTGCATATCATCCAACACTGAATTACTCACTTCCCATCCATAAATCCATGTTACTTTCCGCAACAACAATCATAGCACCAAGTCCACCAATCTCCGATTCTTAAATATAATCATAAAGAGGGAGAAAACAAATAGATAAAAATTAAGTTCCAAACCGAACACAAGAAACAGTTGAGAGATCAGGAGAATCTTCGTCAAGACCCGAGTGTTAGTCCCAATTCAAAAAAAAAAAAAACAGTGGAAATCTCTGATTATAACCTCAAAATCCTAAGAAGATTGGTACCAAATTAACCAAGATCGATAAGGATCAGAACCTCAATAGCAACACAAATCTTTGAATTCAGATTTGAGAAACATTTCAAAACCCCATTTTATATCTAGCAGTTAATTTACCTAGAATACCAGAGAAACCAAAATCAACAATACGAAACAAAAAAAAACCCAGAAGAGAAATTATTGATTTTCATCTTACAATTTCGCAAACCACCAACAATAATCTAACAGATCTCCCCATAAGAAACCCTAATTTTGGCCATAAAAGACCCTAATTTTCGAAAACCACCAACAATAATCTAACAGATCTCCCCATGAGAAACCCTAATCTTTCTGAAACGGAAGACAATCATTTCGGACAAAAAAAAAAAAAAAAAATTATAAATTTCTGAATTATTTTCCCTTATTATTATCTACTAGTAATAAGACTGGATAAACCAATAAATGAAACTCCTGCTCAAAAATGAACCTCTTCTATTATTTAATGATTTTCTGAATGTAGACCAGATAGTTTTTTACAGTGGAAAGATAAAAATAAAGGAATAGCCAAATATCTTTCTCAACAACACCGAGTTTGTGTTGAGATATCCAAAAATAAAATACTAAGGGAATTATTGTGTGCTACACAATTAGAACACCAAAACTCCAGATTTAGATCGATGAAAACGGTGAATATGATGTCACGTTATCCTCCTTCAACTAATTTCAACTTTAGTCTTCGGTCGGCTGGACCATTTAAGAAAAAAAAAAAAAAAAGCATAAGACAGAAACAGATACATAGAAATATAATGACGAGAGAGAGTAATTCCATTTACATGTCGTTTGGCAGGGGGTATGAAGATTTTTTTATCATCCTTGTCACTATCATAGAAGACTTCATTGAGTAGTTCCTTCTGTACAAACCCTAAATAGTTATAGAAAAAAGAAATACAGCAGAAATTCCAATATTTGTAAAAAGAGAATATAAAAATATAACCTATTCTTTTTCAGTGTAACTAAGCTTTTCATATCTTCCTATAAGTCCTTCCTTTAACTCGTTGTGCTTGTAGGAATTATTGTGCCCACCCTGATTAAATATATATAAAAAAAGATGGAGATCAGAAAAAAAGGTGGCGTAAAGTTGTTTTTTCTCAAAATAGAGATCAAAGAAGTACAACTACTAACTTTAAGTTGTTTTTCTTAAAGTTGTTTTTTCTCCTATGCTGTTTCTTTTTCCTATACTGTCTTTCGACCTAGCATTCATCCAAATACAGAAGAGAACAGTTCCATAACAAATAAACGGACACAGAAAAAGAGACGCAGAAAGTTGGTTGTTTTTAATTATTACCTGTTGAAGAATGAGAGACAGAGAGAGAGATCAGTAGCGTAGGAGCAGTGTAATAACTCGTTAATTTTTTTATCTTGTTTATTTAACTTGACCATATATAAAGAGAACGACTATTGTTTAACGGTACAATTTTCAAAACCTAAGCTTAAACTTGCTTACGTGCAAGTGAAGAGATGTCTAACGGTCAAATTTTGGATCGATTTTCACTTTCTTTTGTTTTTTAAATCGGAAGCCTAGCAGGTTCAGTCTTGGAAAGTTTCGATTTTGACTGATAGTCAACCTCTACATAATACGTAATATCAAACTACTAATACCTTGGAAAGTTTTTTATATCGGAAGCCTAGCAGGTTCAGTTTAGGATTCTCTCTCTCTCTCTCTCTCAATTCTTTTTTCCTAAACTTTTTACCATCCTCTGGAGTGGTCTATACCAGTCACCAAAACTACCTGATATACCTCCAATTAGAGTCGTTATTTGACACTTGGAACAAAATCCAACTGGAAAATGAACGGCGATTAACGGAATCTTATCGGATAATAAAATAAATATCAGTTTGGAGTTAAAAATAAACTGTTACGAAGATACAGAGTTTCCCCTTTGATTCAAAGACTCAAGTGATACAATAGAATCTAAGCTACAAAGATCTAAACCACCATCGTTACCAAGACACCAGGACACAAAGGCTGAAAGTCACAAATCACCATTGCTACTTGTTTTATCAGTTCCGAGCTACTAAAGACACAAAGATTCAAGTGAAAAGAAGACTACTCGTATCAGTTCCGAGCTACTAAAGACACAAAGATTCAAGTGAAAAGAAGACTACTCGTATCAGTTCCGAGCTACTAAAGACACAAAGATTCAAGTGAAAAGAAGACTACTCAGACACAAATTGTGTTCATTTCATAACACATCATCATCACCCCTGCTACAATCTTGTCCACCATTTTTACTTCGTCCTTATTGGCTTTTCTTCCCTCAATGCTTTTTAGTTGCTTTTTAACTAAATTTAACACCTCTGCACTTTAATTTTGATGTTAAATAGCTGGCCTTTGTTTTCATTTTCCTGATTTGATTGTCTTTATTTATCAATTGCATTAACCATCCCTTCTTTGTTGTGATTCTTCCTATCCGATCTTCTCAATTTCCTCCCTAATTTTTGTAATCTCTTATTTTTCTTTCAATTGCATTTGGGTTAGATCCCCAATTTTTAACTTGTTTTTACTGTTGTGTCCTCAGGTGTCCTCCCCTTAGAAGGTCAATGCCTCCTATTAGCAACTTCTTTAACAGACGGAGGAAGTTCATGCTTTATAGAGGACACGTGCTGAGGAAAAAATCCACCAACAGATATCTGACCGGCAGCAAAATATTGTATCTTTACCACCCATTTCTCTATCCCCCAATACCCAAGCAAGTAACAAAACCTAAAACAAATCCGAAACACTACCCGATTATAAACGGTAGACAAAAGACCAAACAACAATTATCAAAACCCCAAGAAAATTGTCCCGAACCTAAAAATCAATTAATTTTATATGTAATCTCTCTTCCCAGAGGCGCCACAAGTGAAATTCTTGAAAAATTGCATCAACTTTCCAACAGCGTTAACACTTTGAGTAATCAAGCAATCTGCACTACTAATGGGAAAGCGATTGGTAAAATTAGAGGCACCTACCAGATAAGACCTATTCGGGTTCATTTGGTTTCCAGCCTTATAGATATGGAGGTATTTATAAAACCAATCTTTAACTCTTATAAGATTAACAATTCTGTTGTTCAAATAAGTGTTCAGGCAATTACTTGCATGCTAATATCAAATTTAAAAAATTGCATCCCTGATTATTCTGCTTTAATCCCTCGTATAAATTCTGTTGGTAAAAATTTGTTTATCCCTAGTAATTGCATTTTTAGTATCCCAATTTTGCGTACTGTTGAATACCTCATTGTTTCGTAGTTTTGGGAATTTCTTAGTGTATTGGCTTGGAATTGCCAAGGTTTAGGTAGCAACGAAACTAGGAATAGTTTGCTTGACACCTTAAATGGAATTAATCCTGACATCTTGTTTATTTCTGAGACTAAACAGCAAAACAAAGCTATGCATAATATCATGAGAAGATTGGATGTCTCTAATTATTGGCTAGTTCCTCCAAGAGGTACTGCCGGAGGTCTTTGTCTGATTTGGAAAAATAATATAAAACTAACTATTTCTGATTATGCTTATAACTACATAAATGTTGTTGTGCCTCCTAATAATAACAATGTTAAATGGATCCTCACATGTTTTTATGGGAGCCCTTATACTCAGTTGAAACTAGATTCATGGAACATTATTACAAATCTAGCTTGTAGTATGAACAAACCTTGGGTAATCATAGGTGACCTAAATGTGGTACTGCATCCTGAAGAGAGAAAAAGTAGATTTTCTTTTAATAACAATGAAGCTGATGTCTTTAATAATCTTATTAACTTATGTGGTCTCATTGACCTTTGTTTTTCTGGTTATACTTTTACTTGGAATAATCACAAGAAGGATGATGATGTAATAGAACAGAGACTCGATAGGGCTTTATGTAATCCCTTATGGATTACCAGTTTTCCTAATTCCAGTGTCAAACATCTTGGCCCTCTTTCTTGTAACCATGTTCCTATAGTTCTTAATACCCATAATACTTGGAATGATGGGGCTACCATTTAAGTACTTTGGAGACTGGATGAAACATGATGAATGTAAGCCTTTAATACAGGCTTGTTGGGAAAATGAAATTAGAGGTTCCCATGCTCATACCATGAATAAAAAGCTTACTTCTGTTAAACATATTCTTAGGGACTGGAACAAATACTCATTTGGTAACATAAGAACAAACATAGTAAAAACTAAGGCTGACCTCAAGAGAGTCAATAGTAAAAACAGTTATCCTAATAAAAACAGAGATATTGCAATACTTAGAAAAAATCTTACTGAATGGTATAATATACAAGAAATTTTTTGGAAGGATAAAAGTAGGGACCAAAATATTTTGTTAGGAGATAGAAACACTAGATATTTCCATACTAGGACTAAACAAAGGTTTAGAAGAAACAGAATAGAAACTTTGAAAAACAAAAATGATGTTTGGATTAACAGTAGACCCGAAATAGTCTCTTGTATTACTAACCATTTTCATGAAATAACAACTACAGTAAACCCTTGTTTGGACCAAAACATGATTGATATGATTCCTGTTAGCATTGATTCTGTTGATAATGATATGCTTTGCGTTATCCCTTCTTTGGTTGAAATAAAACAAACCCTTTTTTCTATGGAGCATGATAAAAGTCCGGGGCCGGATGGATTCCCACCAATATTCTTTCAACAAAATTGGGAAATCATAGGCCCTGACTTAACAAAAATGATCCAAGCCTTTTTATAAACTGGTTTTATATCTAAGGAGATAAATGCCTCATTCATTTCTCTTATCCCTAAAACTTTAAACTCAATCACCCCAGCTGAATTTAGACCAATAGATTTGGCTAATACAACTTACAAAATTATTTCTAAACTAATGGCCAATAGAATGAAAAGTCTTCTTAGCAAAATCATATATGCGTTTCAGTCTGCCTTCATTCCTGGAAGGCAGATATCTGAAAATATCACTTTAGCCCATGAATTAATTCATAAAATGAGAAATAACAAAAGTAAAAAAGGTATTATGGGCCTAAAAATAGACATGTCGAAAGCTTTCGACAGAGTGGAATGGGATTTTCTGATTCGAATCATGCAGAGAATGGGCTTTAATGAAAAATGGTGTAATCTTGTTTATCAATGTATTTCTACCACTGCTTTAGCAATTCTCATAAATGGGTCACCAACGAATTTTTTAAAACCAACAAGGGGATTGAGACAGGGAGATCCTATATCTCCATACCTATTCCTGTTTGGTATGGAGACTCTGTCGAGGACCCTAATACATGCTGAAGATCAAGGATTAATAAAGGAAATAAAAATAACCAACAATGCCCCTTCCATTAGTCACTTAATGTTTGCAGATGATTGTATAATATTTTGTGAAGCTGGTAATCTCTTTAGTAAGAATCTTGTTAAACTGTTTAAGGATTTTGGAGAGACCTCTGGTCAGTTAATCAATCTGACCAAATCTGGGGTCTTTTTTAGTTCTAAAACTGACCCTACACTCAGGAATAGTGTGATGCAAATACTAGGAGTAAATGAAATACCTATAAATGATAAATATCTAGGATCACCGTTATTTACTTACACTTCAAAAATAAAATGTTTTGAACCCCTAGTTGAAAAAATGAAAAACAGGTTGATAGGATGGAAAGGTACGCTTCTAAACCCTGCAGGTAGAGGTGTAATGATTAGAAATGTTACTTCTTCTATTTGTGTTTACCAAATGAATTGTTTTAGATTACCTGTTAAGATTTGTAATGATTTAACTAAATTGCAAAGAAATTATTGGTGGGGGAGAGATGAAAATGGTTTGAATGAGAAAAGTAAAAAAAGGTATTTGTCTTATAGGTTGGGATGACATGTGTAAATCTTTGGAGGAAGGAGGTTTAGGCTTCCAAAACATGAAATTTTTGAACATAGCTATGTTGGCTAACATAGGATGGAGATTGCACGAAAATCCTCATTCTCTGATAGCTAAAAGTATTAAAGATAAGTATTATCCTATGTGTGATATTCTTCATATAAACATTGTTCCAAACCAAAGTGATAGTTGGATATGGAAAGGTATTTTATTAGGAGTATCTTACTTAAAGAAACATTGCTTTTGGGAGTTAGGAAATGGCGAAAACATAGATATTTGGGACGATTACTGGATCCCAGATGTTAAACCAAACGAATACGGTACTGGGACAGGGAATGTAGGTATCACTAAAGTTTGTCATTTGATTACAGCAAACAAAAATTGGGATATAACAAAACTAGAAGGTTGTTTCGACAGAATTACTGTGGACAAGATAAGGAACATTCAAATTCCTAACAATGGTTTACCAGATGTCCCTCACTGGACTCTAAGCAACACAGGTATCTTTACTGTTAAATCTTTATATAAAAATATTAATTGTACAGGAGAAACTAACATACAGTGGAACAAAATATGGGAAATGAAAATAACTCATTCAATCAAAACTTTTATCTGGAAGGCAGCACATTCTATACTTCCAAATAGTGTAAGAGTTGCTTCCATAATACCAGAAATAGATGTTTGCTGCAAACTCTGTAATGTAGAGGAGGAATCTCTTAATCATTTATTCATGAAATGTAACTTCACAAAACAGGTATGGATGCATCTTAACTTTGATATAGACAATGTAATGCAAAATGCTAACACTTTTCATGGCTGGTTAAATGGTTGGTTTACTCAAAGAGATAGAGGAAACAATGCAATGGAGTGGAAGGTTTTCTGTAGCATTGTAACATGGCACGTTTGGAAGGTAAGATGTAATAGAGTGTTCTAAAAAGAAATTCAAAATAGTGTTGTAACAGCAAGGAAGATAGTAAAATTCATAAACAGTTATATGTGGGTTAACAGAAAAGAATACAACATCATGCAAACAATGTACTACAACCCACTAAATGATGATTCATTGATTGTTACTAGTAGCCTGCCTCAGGATAATTCAGGATACATGGCAATAACGATAAATGTGGCGTTATCTATGCATGATCCTATGACTAGTTTAGGAGTTGGACTAACAATGATTGATTTTGCAGGAAGAACTATTGAAGCTAGGGGTAGTTGGAGAAATTGTACTACCAGAGAACAGTTGGAAGTGGCAGGAGCTGAGGCGGCTTTTCAGTGGGCAGTTGAAATGAGTGGTTACCAAATCATTTTCCAAAGTGATTCGCAACCCACTCTCAATTTGTTAATAGGAATGTATGCTAAAGCTAGAGAGAGAAGATTCAAACAAAGCTCGGACTTTGGAAATAATTCAAATTTTGATATAAATTTTAAAGCTATAGCTTTTGTATTAACTAGTAGATACAATATCATTTGAGCAGCGAACCTGTCAGTTTTCTGTAATAGATTCACTATCCAAAATAATTGGAAAGGGGAAAGTCTCTTAGCCATTATGAGCTATCTAGATATCCAAAATTGGAATGTACAAGTTATGAACACAAACGACTTCATTAGAAGAAGGTTGTTGTCTATGTATGCTTGAGGAGTTCTCCTCTTTTATGAAAAAAAAAAACTACTAATATCTTCGTTACCGTGCTAATAACTGATTACGCTATCATACTAATATCTTATTCCTCCGTCATCCGGGTGCTAATAACTGATTTCGATTAGCTTATCGAGATCCATCTAACAATACTATTATCAGTTTCGTTAATTTGTCCAAATAACCGTTTTTCCAAAACAAAGAAAAACTTTCAGAAAACTTTCTCCTCTATCTGTTTCATCCTCAACCTAGATTTGCTCGGATTTACCGGGTAGATCTAGGTATCTGTGAATTATTATCTATAATAAGTTACAATCCCTATTTAGGTGATTGTCAGGGTTTTATTTATAGTATTGTATATTATTTTCATATATCTGATGATATATTCTAGACAATCAGATTACTTATCATATTTTATCATAATAATTTCATATAGACTGTTTGAAGGTGTTTATTTCGATTGTATCAATCATTCAAACTATATCTTCGAGGGCGATCTACAATGGCTTGACGTAGATCTACATGTCTATGAAGATCCACGGCTACCTGAGTGGATCGTGATTTCGATGCATAGTGCAGATTACCCCTCCACAGGAGCATCCAGTCTTAATGAAGAAGACAAATATCTTTCAATGAAGAAGATTGAAGAAAATTTCAAATGGTGGAATTTGTATTCAAACACCATCCCTAAATCGATTTCCTCATTAAAATACATGTATTTAATACTTTTGTATTTTTGTATTTGTTCATGTATTTTAGTTTGGATGTACTTGATTGATGTATACAATCTTATTATCTAATATATGAAATTGGGAGTGTTACTCCAGTTCCTTCAAAAAAAAATAAAAAATTATGTCATTTCTCGTCGACGGCTGCCTAAATGTCACTTAATGTACGTTTAATCAAGTGAAAATGGTCACATTTATCGCAACCAGATCATTGGGCCGACCAACTGGAGGCCCGAAGGGCCCGAAAGGAGGGAGTCCCTTTTATGACAATTTTTTTGTAAAATGAAACCTCACATAAATTTGCAATTTGATAAAAAGATTTTGGTAGTGTGCACTTGATAATACCAAAATATCCCTCCCTTTTAGTCCAATTGCTATAACTCCTTATGTATCATATTTTTTAGGGGTATAATTGGCAACCAAACTTTAATATAACATATCTAATAATCCGTGCCTTGGAATTTTATAAATTTTATCTCGTTGGAAAGGTTTTAAAAAAATCTACGCAATGAGTACAAACAACAATTTCAAATTTAGAGTTTTTACGAAAAATTCGGAGGTGTTTATCATTTTAGGCACAATTTTAGAAAAATTAAATTTATATCAATTATACAAAGTTGCAAACTACCACAAAAGATACATAATACTTTATGTAACCATATTTTGGTTTTTGCATCAACTAATTTTCCGTTGCAACTAATAAAACGATGCACTCACTCCGTTTCAAGAAAAGTGATACTTTCACTTTAGGCACAATTCTCGAAAATTGAATGCATGACCATTATGAAAACCACCACAAAGGATGCATAACACATCATGCAACTATATTTTGGTTTATTGATCGACTAATTTTCCGTTTCCGGGAAAGTGATACTTTCACATTCCGTTTCAGGAAAAGTGACACTTTCGCTCCGGTTCTTCAAAGAGGCGAAAGTATCACTTTTCTGAAATGGAACGAAAGTATCACTTTCTCTGAAACAGGGCGAAAGTATCACTTTTACTGAAATGGGGCGAAAGTATCATTTTTTTGAAACGGGCGAAAGTATCACTTTTTTCTGAAACGGGGCGAAAGTATCACTTTTTCTGAAGCGGGGTGAAAATATCACTTTTTCTGAAACGGGGAGAAAGTAGTCGCAGACAAACCCCATCTTCAAATTCTTCTTCGGTCAGCCCTCCTACCGTGGCAACGGTTGTACTAGTGTATATTTAAAGTTGCGTCAATATAATGTCGTCCTCTTTGCATTTTTAACTTTCTATTTATTTATTTTTCTGATTTGCGTCTACAAGCTGTATGTAAATATCCCATATTGGTAACCGTTTTCTTAAACACTTTTTTTTAGTTATCCCTTTACTATTCGTCTATTCGCCTAAACTGGTTTTAAGCAACTATTTTTCCGTATCACAACCCATTTTTCGTACATCGGTCATAACCATAGTCAGATTCTAAAAGTATCGAAGTGTTTGAGCATAATTAAAGTTATGAAATGAAATCATTGTTGAAGAGACAAAACAAAATGTAGATTAGTTTTGAGTATCTATGTTGTTGTGTGTGGAAAAAATAAGAAGAAATTCACGAAAAAACCTCAAACCCACGTAACCTAACAAAAATCTCTCCGCTCTTTTTCTCTCTCCTTCTGCAAATCAGTTTTTCCTCTTAAATTATCCAAAATTTCTCATCTAGATTTCTGCATCTTCAAATCTAAATCTACTCGGATTATCTGAGATATCAGATTTGCCGAGTAGATTTGGGTTTCTGTAATTAGTAGATTTGAATTAAATAAGACAAATTGTTGTCATATTAGGTTTTAGATTTCTGGTTCCTTATTTGCTTTAAATACATATTATCCATGGCTACTTCAAGCCATTTGGTTTTTTATTACGCTGTTATAGCGATTTATCATAGCCTTACGGCAGTTCTGATGGAATATGATGATGGAATCGAAGACATGGATTTGTTGAATCAGATTGTTTCACCAATTATTGTCTTAACAATCTCATGTTGGACCAAGGTAGTCAATATCGGTTGTACAGGCCGATATTACAGGCTTTTATCGGATATCGAAAAATACCTATACGATATCGAAAATATCGGCGATACAAAGACGAAATGATATTATCGGTTGTACAGGCCGGTACAGACCGATATATCGGTTTTACTTGTACACCGATAATATCGGTTTCGTGAATCAATTTTTCATCAACATGCATCTAGTCTTTACAGACAAGTACAATGTCAATTGGAGAAGGTAAAAAGCCCTAATATATTTATAATATAAAATCAATGACTATATGGTACGATTTAAGATGGAAACCATATTTCGATTGCAAGGCAAAGAAATATAAAAGATAAATATGAAGAATAACAAAAAAGATTTACTGGCATAATGGGACAACAATCACAATGTTGGCTAAAAGCTTCCAATGGCATGTGTGTGGAGATAAATGTCAAAATCCACCTAGGATACACATCCATTTTTTCAAAAATCATTCTCCAACCCTGATGTCTTAAACCAATGTACATATGACTTTGGGTAGACATTGTCAAGGTAAATGTCTAGTTTTAGACATTCCCCTTGACATTGTCTACCATTCTAGTCAGCTTTTACTTAATTGAATTGACTTTAATATATTAACTAACTATTTTTAGCTCTAATAAAATCTTAATTATGGAAAATAAAATTTATACTAATTAAAAGAAGATGTTACATGCAATACTGTTGGAGATGGATTTTTTTCTCTCCCTAATTTTAAGAAAAAAATAGATTGAGGATGTCTTATTTGTTTTTCCACATAGGTAACACACACAATGACCATTGGAGAAGCTCTAATAAACAACCTTGTATTTTGGAAATTTGAGATATGTGTATGATTCTTATTATTTTTTACTATGGTTTAATAATTATTTGAAATTCTATATTAAATGATGTATCGTCTGTAAAAACAGATATTATCATTTGTATAGGTGTATAGGACCCGGCCGATACGATACTGATACGCGATATTAACTACCTTGTGTTGGACAAAATTATGTTCTGGTAATCTCTCAGTAAATTACTTTGGGGAAACTTTGAATAACAATGATTTTCTTTGGAAGACATTTTGGAGAATCTCAGGCTTCTTACAAAAGATTCAATTACTCATGTGGAAGGTTATTCAGGTTAATGCTGGAAGAATTTTGGGATACCAGATTATTGATTTTGATACAACTTGTTTGATGGTTAAGGTAAAATGGTAAACTCAATTAATTAAAGATCTAAATCTCAATGATGTGATAATTGAAGGAGATGCAGATAATATTGAGCAAGCCATTTTGGAGAATGATCAAAAGGTTCCTTGGAGATTCAAGGATTCTGTTAGATTCTTCCATGTTTTTCAGTTTCATGTAGATCAAACAAATCATATTGTAAATTGGTTATGTCAATGTGCAATGTATAATGATGTAACAGAAGGGTGTGTCATTCTACCATCTCTTCTATGTAACAATCCAAACCTCAATTTGAATGAGGCATTTTAATAAATAATTCTAGGGTTTTTTTTAAGCCCCTCATTCCATCAAAAAAGAAAAAGAAAATATAAAGAAATAATTTTCTTGCCGTCCTGGTGATCAACTCTATCTTTTTTCATTTTATTTATTATTTGGATTTTGTGAAAAATTTCAATCACTTACCCTATTTAGTAGTAACCGAATATTGGGGGCTTCACATTCCAATAAATAGAGGGGCTTCACATGGATTCGTAGTAACTAAAACTTAGTTATGGGGCGTATTGATGTAATAACAAATGTCTAAGTTACCCTCCATCAAGGTAGTCAATATCGGTTGTACAGGCTGATATTAAAGGTTTTTATAGGATATCAGAAAAAATCTTTATGATATTGAAAATATCGGCGATACGAAGGAGAAACGATAAAAACGCGTGTATTGTCCTGTACGGACCGATATATCGGTTTCACTTGTACAATGATAATATCGGTTTCACTTGTACACTGATATATCACTAATGTATTTTGTCTTTTGATTATTATTTCTTGAAATTTTAGTTCAAGAAAGTAACTCCACTAATTTTGGTAACTTCATATGTGATTATGGTGGATGTAGTTACTGTAAACGTGATGTTGATGAGATATCATACATTCAATGCTTGGTTTCGTTGTTGATAATATAAGGCTCTAATCAACCACCTCTTATTTTGTAAGGTTGAAGTATGTTTACTACAATTACTATTTTCTAATATGGTTATATCAATATATTTTTTTGTTTGATAAATAATAAATATTAAAAAAATCCTAATGATGTATCACCTATAAAAACAGATATTATCATTTGTATAGGTGTATAGGACCCGACCGATACGATACCGATACACGATATTAACTACCTTGCCCTCCATCTAAAATAAAATCCTAAAAATTAAAATCAAAACCTAATTCTAATTCAAAAATATGTTCCTCTTTTTCTTCTTAACTTCCTATCTTTCATCATCTCCTTCATCAATCGTAAATATTTCCCTCTTTTTTCAATTGAAATCATTTCATCGTCTTTGATCAATCGACAATTCAAAAAACTAATCGTCGATTGAATTCCCTATAAAAAATACGGAAGAAGCGCATTGACAGAAGTGATGGAAATACATGAAACAATTACGTTTAAAATGGTTTGATTGATTGATATCAGTAGGAAAAATTACGTTTAGAACCAGTTACGGTTGGGTTTTCCCAAACAAAAAAAACGTAACTGTTTTACAGTTTGGTTCGACAAAAAAAACTAGGCTTAACTATTTTACAGTTAGGTTCGACCAGAAAAACCCAACCGTAACTGATTTCAATTGTATTTTCCAAAAAAAAAAGAAACCCAACCGTAACTGATTTACAGTTGTGTTCGTCCCAAGGTAGTCAATATCGGTTGTACAGGCCGATATTACAGGTTTTTATCGGGTATCGGAAAATACCTATACGATATTGAGAATATCGACGATACAAAGACGGAACGATATTATCGTTTGTACAGGCCGGTACGGACCGATATATCAGTTTTGCTTATACACTGATAATATCGATTTCAGTGAATAAATTTTCCATCAACATGCATCTAGTCTTTACAAACAAGTACAACGTCAAACAGAGAAGGCAAAAAGTCCTAATATATTTATGATATAAAATCAATGACTATATGGTAGGATATAAGATGGAAACCATATTTCGATTGCAAGGCAGGGAAATATAAAAGATAAAAGTGAAGGATAATAAGAAAGATTTACCGACATAATGGGACAACAATCACAATGTCGGCTAATAAATCACTTTGTATTTTTGAAATTTGAGATATATGCATGATTCTTATTATTAATTACTATGGTTTTATAAATATTTTAAATTCTAATTCTAATGATATATCACCGATAAAAACCGATATTATCTTTTGTATAGGTGTATTGGACCCGACTGATACGAGACCGATATGCGATATTAGCTACCTTGGTTTGTCCAAGACATACCTAAACGTAAAACCAAAAACCCTAACCGTAAACCCAATTTTACCTAGTTACAGTTAGGAGTTCATCATCACCTAACAATAAATTTGTCTTACAGTTGGCTACGAAAGAAAAACCCAACCAAAAAAAGTACATTTTTCTACGTACTTTCACCAATTTTGAAAAATAAAAAGGACACTGGTATGTGATTTGAAATCTAGGGTCTTAATTTGAAAAAGATCTCCAAAATTTCTCTTTTCTTTTAAACTTTTTCCCCACCAAAATACTACACTTAATCTATTTTTCTATCATTAATTATTCAGAAAAACTTATTAATCTAATTATTAGCTAATTAGATTATTAACACTAACTACATGAGGGTTTTTTAGCCATTATGAAAATATTTTAGATAATGAACTTTTGGAATTACTAACGGATGACCCGTTTTTATCCTCTTAGTGAAGCCCCTCAATTGAAATGTGAAACCTCTATATTAGGTTTCATTTAGTAAGGTAGATTGATAGGGATATACTTTTGCATGACTGATGTTACCTTGATTATAGCTAAATTAATTGTATCAATATCGGTTACCGTCGTCTCACCATTGCTAAAGGCAGGTACCAATTTTAGCGTGGCTAATACCAATCCAAAATTTCAAGATTATATTGTTTTATATGGAATTGTACAATAAAAATACCACCCTCCTTTACCAAACATGCTTCTTTTTTTACAATTGGATACTACCTTGATTAGGACGGTTCCTATGGGTATAGCAAACTGGTCAGTTTGCCAGTTTTGCACCCACTATGGAGCTGGCAAACTAGCAAACAGGCCTGGCTAAGTGGCAAATTTGCCACTTAGCCAGGCCAGGTCGAGTCCCTACCGAGCGGTCGAGTCTCGACCTGGCGATCTAGTATAGATCGCTGGCGGTTTAGACTCCACCGCTCAGTAGTTTTCTAATATTTTAGAACGTCTTCTCTCCTGCTTTTTCTTTTTATAATATTACTTTTACTCCATACGGGTCCCACTAAATATATTAAAACCTTAAAAATATCCCACATACACACATAAATAAAAAATTTATTAACAAAGGTCCCACTTATCATAACAAATATATTATTTTATCTAAGATTTGCCAGTTTTACCTAATATTTGCCAATTTTCCCATAGTGGAGAAACGGATTTGCCATGCTATGTGGCATGGCAAAACAACTTTTATGCCCTACCCCATAGGAACCGGCCTTAGAGCGTCCACAATGGACGAGTAAAAGGTGGAGTATAACCATATTTGGTCGAAAATTAAATCACAGTGGACAAGAGTACAACCATATTTGGTTGGTGAGAGAGTGTGTTTCGGAGTAAATTTGGTCTTTAGTCTGGAGTAAAACTTATTATAGTGGAGCGGACAATTAAACTACGTTTGATATGGCGCGTAGATTTCATCTGCGTTTGAAATGAGGCGTAACTTTAAAATCCGTTTGAAGAACAGGCGCAACTTAAAAGCTCGCTCCAGACGGGCGCAATTTAAAAGTTCGCCCCATTAACCACTTGTTCATCAGGAGCAACTTAAATGTTCTCCCCATTAACCACCTGTTCAATACTCATGGTAATAACTAGTAAATTTGAAATTGTCACATCAGGAGGTGATTCTATCTGCGTCTGTCACGCAAGCGCAACTTTACGCTTCCGTCCAGTAACAAACGTAAATTAAAACTCTGCCCCATACCAGACGTAGATTTAAAGTACGCCCCACTGGAGCGCTGAATTATACGTCCGCCCGGCTGCTAGACGTAGATTAAAATTACGCTCGATTTCAGGCGCAAATTAAAATTACATTTGGCCAAGTTTTACTCCACCACCATAGCGTGCAACCCCGAATATTTTCAGTTTTTAGCTTAGTTATAGTATGGTCGCATTATTGTGGACGCTCTTGTATACTAAATTTTGGTCGGATGGTTGTTATTCTTCCATGCTCCAACGGTAGACATTTTTTCTACCCCGCACCACTCTAGCATAATCATACCAAATTCAACATACCATTTCTATTTGCTAGTACCATGTCCTACGTTTTAAGGGTGCCCATAACACACTACACACTCGTCTCTTTGACTCTGATTTAGGTGGGGTACTGCTTACTGTTATGTCCCTACCTAGGCGTTCCATCGATGAGTAAAAAGTCAATACTCACTCAGGCAGAGTAATTAGAAAGATGAAGTGATATTCTGCTTAGAAACCGGGTCCCACCCCGAAATCAGAAGAATAAATATATTAGACCAAACTCACACAGACAAAGCCAAAGAAGACTACTGCTGCGAGGAAGAAGAAAATGGATCTTGAAGATTTGTTCCAAGAATTGCAGAACCAACACAGAACTCTCTAAAATTATCTCAACCTTTGCACTCTTTTTAAACTCTCAGAAACCTTTCTCTGATTCGAACCCTGTACTTAAAGTTTGAAGAAACATCAGATTAGAGAAGGTCGAGGTTGGGATACTCCTGAAAATGGTGATGAAGTTGAAGGTTGAAAGATCACTGTGTCTGTTTATTCGTTTGTTTGCATTTATAGGGTGATGGGTATTTAATCTAATCACAACCTAAGTGAATTTTTTCAGCCGTCCAAGGAGGAAGATAGTCATAGAATCAATATAGAGAATGAATAGTCTCATTCATTTGTGTGAAGAAATCTTTGATGGAGATAGATTTGTGATTCATTTCCAAGGAGCTGAGAAAAAGATTAATATATATGTATTGTTGAAAATGCGATCATCTCTTTGTGCTTTAGATGATTGTTGTTGATTGAATTGATTTGATGGAGAAGGAAAAGAGTGAGCAAGAGTACTACTTCTGTGCTTCTTCTTCTGCTGTGATGAAGTATGTACAGACGAAGCTGGAAATGGATTTAATAATAATGTATGCCATCTCATATTGTTGCATTTATGTTCTACTCGTTTGTCCATCCAATTTTCTATTTTGCAGTGCCCGCTGCCCACTAACACTTGTTGTACACAATCACATAATATTTTTTTTTATAAAAGGGAGAATTTTATTCAATGAGAGTTTCCAGGCAGTGAATGCCATTGTAACATAGAAAGAATCCATGGTGAATAATCCATGTACTCTTCCAAAAATAGTTTGTCTTTCCTAACCTTTTTGAAATTCTAACCGCAATGGAATTCAAATCTCTCTTGACATGAGATATTTTGCAAAATTGAAAGGAAGAAACTAAAGTTTTAATATTAGAAATGAGATTATTATTCTCCCATCGGACTTGCACATTATCATATATTATAGACAGCACCACTACTTCAGCATCAACTACAAGATGAATTTCGGTGATCCTTTGCGCTTTAATCCAACTTGGAGCTTCCAAAATAGCTATGCATTCACTAGATTCTGAATCAATCATTATGTTTGCATATGATCCTTTGACTCCTTCATGGGTTCCTGCATTAGAAATAAGCACCATGCCCGTGCCAGAAGAATTAGTAATATGGTCAAAAGATGCATCAACATAGATTTTATGTATGTTGTTAGGTAGTTGATCTACACTACTAGGATGTGCATGCTCAGATAGATTATTCTGGTTTGAAAGAGAAAAATTATGCAGGTGCAATCTTATTCTAGAGGCAATAGATAAAGGGTTGAGAGTTTTGTCCTTGAAAACATGTTCACATCTTTCCTTTCATATAATCCAACAACCAACCATTAGAGTCTTCTTCCAGCTGTCTTGATCTTCTGCACCATTTTTGTGATAAGTGTCAAACCAGGAGATGACCCATTCTTTTATACTCCCACAATTAGCTTCCACCTGATCAACATTAATATTTAGATAGCTCCAAACAGATCTAACATGTCTGCATTGAAGCAGAAGATGAAAAGGAGATTTCTCTGGGTGATTACATATGTGAAGCATGGACCAATGGAACTGTTGAAATGATTCCTGTCTTTAGTCTGAACTATTTATTTGAGATATTTCCAGATGAAAAGCTTCACTCTGTGTGGTAGTTTCAATTTCCAAAGAGATTTCCAAATTTCCTTAGGAACTGTATTAATAGTTTCATGATAATGAAAACTATTTTTTACTAACTTGTTACAAGCACTCTTTACCGTGAAAGATCCTAGTAGGTTTCCACCTTGTTATGTCTTCTTCATCTTTGTAATCTGCATCCTGGATATCTTCTCTACCACTTCAGCTGAAAAGAGATTGTGAAAGTAAACTGATATTCCATGTAGACGTACTAGGAATAATTAGCTCAGATATGTACATGTAGTACAGATGACTTGGACTTGAAGGCACATGCTTGAAATCTAAATTGATGATCCAAGTGTCAATACAGATACAAGTCTTTCTTCCATTTTTAACTTCCATGCAGACATTTTGTTGAAGATATTTGAGGCCAACTTCAACACCTTTCCGGATCCATGAAGAATTACCTTTGTCTTGATTAATATGAATAAAGTCTTCATTTTTGAAATACTTTGCCTTGAGAACCTTAACACACAGAAGATCAGTATGCATATGGATTCTCCAAGCCGTTTTGGTAAGTAGAGCATGATTCAGCATCTCTAAGTCTCTAAAGGCTAGACCACCCAATTCTTTTGGGATGCATAAGTTACTCCAAGAAATTGGGTTATTACCTTTATTAGACTTATATCCCCAGAAGAACTTCCTTTGTAATGTGTCTAGCTTTTTGATTAATTTTTTAGGAATCTTGAAGGTGCTCATTTGGTACAAAGGAACTGCATTAAGCACTGCTTCTAACATCGTACCTCTACCAACTTGACACATACTTTCTCCTTGCCAGTTTGCAAGTCTTCTTTCAAAAGTAGAATTGATGTCTTCAAAAGATTTGACCTTGGATTTTCCAATAAGTAATGGGGAACCTAGATACTTTTCCTTGTTGCCCATACTCTTTACTCCAAGTATATGACTAAGAGTGTCACACACAGAGGGATCCAAGTTATTACTGAATAAGATGGATGATTTGTCAAAACTAATGACTTGACCAGATTGTGAGCTGAAGTCTTCTAATATCTGAAGAAGATTGTTCACATTGGTTAAGTTAGCATGAGTAAAGATAAGACAATCATATGCAAAGAGCAAATGATTTATAAGAGGTGAACCACTAGCTGCTTTAATCCCTGGAATGTCCTTGGAATGATGAGCTGCAGATAGAGTTCTAGCAAACCATTTCATAGCCAAAATAAATAGACAAGGAGATAGAGGATCTCCTTGTCTAATGCCTCTTGAGGGTTTGAATTCTACACAAGCTGAGCCATTAAGAAGAACTGAAAGAGAAGTAGTTCTTATGCATTGCTGTAAAAGATTAGTCCATTCTTCACTAAAGCCAAACTCCTCATAACTTTAATGATGAAAAACCATTCTAACTTATCAAAAGCTTTAGACATATCAACCTTAAGAGATAACCAACCCTATTCACCTTCTTTCTTTTTCATAGAAGGATTAATTCATGAGCAATTATGGTATTGTCATTGATTAACCTTCCACAAACATATGTTGCTTGATAAGGAGAGACAATTTTGTCCATTAAAAGCTTCATTCTTGTTAACCTTCCACAAACATATGTTGCTTGATAAGGAGAGACAATTTTGTCCATTAAAGGCTTCATTCTTGTAACTAGAATCTTAGAAATAATCTTGTAAGAAGTATTACAAAGACTACTACATAGAAATGTGCACCGATGAACACTACTATATAGTACATAGTATATTGGCTCGTGTTGAACCCTAGTAGTGTGCCAAAAGATCGAAAGAGGTTTCTTTGATGTATGATTGTTGGAGGCTAAGGAGATTATTGTATTATGATAGAACTCTAATCTACACACCATTCAACGAGGTTTAAGGTTTGGATCCCCATGCCTTGGATATGAAGTAATCCATTCCAACGTTTCAAAATAAAAACATAAAAAAATAATAGTGCCCGAACGTTTTCTTCAAGCATGAGTTTCACACAAGAACAAACAAACAAATACCAGTCTTCCTAAATTGATAATTTTAGGTAAGAGGTCAAAGAGATTACACACAAGAACACCTTTAAATCTGTAATAATATGGATGCTGTTACAGACAAAAATGAATTTTCATCAAAATAGAGAAACTCGTGAAGTTGTAAAATTTCGAATACATGACTTGCAAGTGTTATCTGTACTTGCCTACCAGTAAATGGTTTTCAGGAGAGATACTAGATGGGACATACTTAACAAGCTCTGATGTGAAGCCACTGAGCTGCTTAACCCACTTCAGCCTGCCCATATCGATAATAGCTTTGCACTTCAAACCTAGTATTGCCCTCTCTATTGCTGTCATACTCTTTACAATGTCTTCAACACCGCTGACAACCCCATCACATGCTTTCTTCTCACTGTTGAACCAAAAGCCAAACAGTTTAATCAGCACTTTTAATAAGCGGAAAAAAAAAATCAACAAAACAAGTTTGCTTACATGGAACTCAAGTGTAATCCTTGATCCACCAGATCAGAGAGATCTGAGCCGTGATCTGCATCTATTGCCCAGCTGGTAAACCATGTAATCGCATGGAAATCATCTTTTTTGATTCCCAAATCTGACAAATAGCTTTTATCTGCAGAATAAAACATTATTACAAGTTTCATTCATATTGGAGTATCCACACACTAGGAAATTTATACAGCCAAATGCAAAAGAAAAAACCTCCAGAATTATACTGCAAAGTGACAGGATTGAAGATTACTTATGTATTGTTTATATTGGCAAAGATGATGACAACATGTTGCAATTGCAAGACCTCTCAGGTTGCAAGTATCACTAGAATGTACGTCTCCGATAGTTTGTTTAGGAAGGCAGCATCTCAGCGTCAAATCTGCAACAATGATTCACATTGTATGATAAATAATGAATACTAACTTACTTATTAACAAATATAACTACAAGCTGTGTCACAAGGACACTCCAAAATAAAATAAAATGCGCACACTCGTGTCCGACACACAGGACACAGCTCAATTTCCAAGACAAGAATAAAATATTTAATAAAATTAAAAAATACTTCAGCTATAGATTTTTTGCGTATTTATATTTATATATTAGGAAAGAAAACATTTTCTTCATTCTAACTTGTATAAGAACTTTTATCTTTAATAAAAACATATTTTCTTAGCTTCAATAAGGAGTTTTGTCTTTAGTATTAAAATAGGGACACTCCCGAAACTCTCCACTGATATCCATTACAATTTTTTAGCAAAAATGGAGATATTCTCCCACAACTACAGCTTTATCTCTGAGATGATGGAGATACATAGAAATATAAATGGAGTCTGTATTTCTAATGCCTTTTTTATTAGTCATATACATATATGTAAGTATTTTGCTATGCTCGCTATCCGTGTCCCTGTTTTCTAGTTTTTCAAGTTGTCGTGTCAAGGTAACATATTTACACCGTGTCCGTGTCCTTGTAACACAGACTATGAGACAGGTAATGATGGGGTTTTCTTCAGTCCTAACTCCTGACACTATTGAGGTGTAACCATTGCCATTTCATATATTAACAGTGATATAAAGGATTGTGTTGTGTTTAACTAGTCACGAAATTAACAGAGATATAAAGGATTTTTGTAAAAATACAGTTGAAAAACATAAATGCAAAGCATTGGAAACGAAAGGCAACTGAACAAGATCAAAACAAACTTCAGGCAGTTTAATTCAGAATTGTTGGGCATTTAGGGACATATTTTCATAAAAAGAACTACTCACCTGTTGCAGGCCCACACAGATGTTTCCCAATTGCAATGCAAGGAACCCCCTTCAATGACTCAACAGCATTCAAGTCCAAATCTTCTACTGCAGAGATTATATTTTGGGTGTGAAACATGATATAAAAACAAATGAACAATGGAATAGGAAAGCTTGGTATAATAGATTTCTGATTTGGATGAACTAAGACGTATACAACAAAGTTACTGGAAACAACAGGTTTCTGAAAAGCTTACTTACTGTCAATCCTCAGACGCTCTAATATCAGGCTCTCTTTTTGGCGCAAACTTCGATCTGCCTACATTTGTTTAAAATATTAAAAGCTAGGAATAAATTACAGATCCCACCAGAGCACTAGTAAAAAGTTCAAAACACAGTTATGCTCTCTGAATCTCTTCACAACTTTTACGGTTTAATGTAAGGAATGCATGACATGACTCAATTACTTACGGCACAGGGTAATATTTTCAGTAAAGCAGGTGGATCCGTAAAATATTTTTTTTTCTCCATATTTGGCATGTGAAGAAAAGTAGTTCAACATTTCATAGTACACCATCTTCATATTGATCTAGGTTGTGGGAATTGGGATAACATTATGAAATAGGAATCTACGTTTTTAAAGTCGTTCCTCATTTCTTGCTATGGTTTCTAGTATCAGTGATCCACTTGGCATAATATGAACAAAGATGGTGATATTGTTCCTTCATTGATCACAAATATTTTAATTTTAGAATTGCAGAAGGATGTCAGGTGCAGCCGTGTAGCATTAAAATAAGAACTTTTGAACTGTAAGTAAAGGAAAATTTGAAAGATAAATATAGTTTTGGATGGATTTCAACTTCTAATAAACAATGAATAATTGAGATATCACATCACATGAAGGCTAAGGAAGCTAAGGGAAGCGAACTTGGATCCCAGGATGGGACTTGTGAGTCCAACTCAGCTATATTGTGCTTCGTAGGGCCTCTTGCTTAGTCCGCGACTTGGCATTCATTTGAGGTTTTGGTTCCTCTCTTTGTTTAGCGGATAATACTATACTAGTAGGGTGCAACAAATAAACAATGAAACAAATAAAACGAGAGGTCAATCTTGATCTAAGATGACTAACCTTAAGCCTGTAGGAGTTCCTTTCAACTAAAAGTATTTTCTTTATTCCGTAACAATCCGCAAGTGTTTGGGTCAGATACCCTCTACCGGCTCCAAATTCAACTACGGCGGGTCTCTTGTTAGCATATTCAGATGACACAGCACTGTCCAACTCTGTGGGATTCTCCAACACACCAAATTCTTCCAAGTTTCCAAGAATTGAGACTTGTTGCACAACATGTTTCTCTTGAAAGGGTATATTCCTGAAATGTTCTATACCAATGTTAATAACACCAAATTAGATTATAACTACACAGACATCATTGGCATTCAAAGTACACAAAGATATAAACACTATACCTATCTACTTCTTCTCTGTTCATCCATATCCCACACGCTTCAGGTTCCTTAAACGACTCTCTAATATCAGAACATGTCGATACATAAACCGCCTCAATCTTTCTAATCAGCTCATAAAACTCAAACACAGTCATTTTATACACAGCATTCCTTTTCATCACTGAAGTGACAATATCCCCCGACCCATTAACTAATGTACCCACCTCTTCAACATTTCCCAACACAGAATCTTCTTCTCTACCACTATTAATACCTTTCTTGTAAAAAGGTTGCAGCATCAAAGATTGTGCTTGCTTCAAAAATGGGCATACTTTGATATGTGCTTCAACATTTTCACCTAATATTAAGCTTTCCACACAACAAGAACAGACAATTAACAACAAAGTAAGAATCAGTATTGGGTTTTGCATCAAGAACAGATTTTCAAAAACAGTTAATACATAAAGTCAAAATATTCTTCCAGACAATTTATCAAACACTTGGTATACTGAGATGAGAGAAAGTAGAGTTCTTACTGAGATGGGTCAAGTGGGCAAGGGATTCTTTGAGCTTCGAACTTGGGGTTATGATTTCCACAAAATCTACAGAGAGAGAGAGAGATTAGAGGTTAAGACAAATACATAAAGATGAAAGTGGAGGAAGAGACATTGAGAGAGAGGTTCGAGTCTTACTGAGAATCATGGCTTCGGATGTTTGCACAGAACCGTTTCTTCCTCGGTAGCCAGAACTTACAACTTGAAGCTGATTTTTCCATAGTGTAATCTGAACAATCAAAATCAAAACCCAAAACCCTATTTTCCTAGCCGGTTTATTGGAATCGGAACGTGACCTGTTTTGAGTAGTTAAGCGAATGTAGTAGTTTTTGGCTTACCGGGCAGGGAAATATGGGGACTCTAGGCAGATCTACGGCTGCTGCTCCATCTTATGACAGGAGTTGGTCCATTGACTACATTTTGAATTATGTGACCCATTTTGTAGAAGTAAAAATCAAAAGCAGAATTCTTTTGCTCCACAAAATGTCGATTTTTAGAATACGTTTTGAAATTCGATACCCAAAATTCATTTTGACTTTTCAACTTTTAAAAGTCAAAAACAACTTTTCATGAGCTATCCAAACAGGCCGTGCTAGAAACAAAATATTTTTGCTTTCACAAAAAGATATCTTTTTTGTTTCGAGAACTCATTCTAAAATTGTATACTCAAACTAACTATATGGACATCCAAACAGGCTATAAGCGAATTTATTTAGATCGGTAGGCATGGAGTTGCACATAAGATTTTGGGGTTCAAATTTAACCCATATTGGAGCCACACTCATAGCAAGTACACACAATGATACAAAGTTGTATTTTGCATGCCATAAACAATAAGAAAGATAAATGATTGTGTTTGTTTATTAGCATCTCATCTCATAGATTGGTGAAGTGTAGTAATTTGGAGGTAATGAATGTAAGTACTCTCATTCTGTGTACATGCAATAGTTGATCAAGCCATGAACAGCAAGGAAGTCACTATTGTATGCTCACAAACGCACGAGGGAACCACTTCGAGAATGCTCC
The DNA here is from genome assembly GCA_023531105.1 of Papaver atlanticum. NCBI lineage: Eukaryota > Viridiplantae > Streptophyta > Magnoliopsida > Ranunculales > Papaveraceae > Papaver > Papaver atlanticum. The sequence continues at coordinate 1,553,976 of JAJJMB010017971.1, read as the reverse complement.
ATTCTTTAGTTTTACGATCAGAGCATACAGTCCGTAGCAAGGGATGTGAATCAGGGCCAATAAGAAGTACCTGTAGATAAAATTGTTGTTAGACTTGTTGGCATGCGAATGCGAAATACATAGAAGAGCTAAAGTTCAATATGGATTTAGTGTTTTACCATAAAGGTGCCCATGGAATTGATAGATCTAGGAATGGGTAAGGCCACCTGGAAGAATAAATGAAACCAGCAATTCAATGAGAAGATGAACTTTTGCTTTGTTTGTCTCCTGTTAATATGAAAACTCGCTACGGCGTTTTGTTTAGCTTACCATGAAACACCACATGCGTGAAGAACCCATTGGAATATGACATATGTAGAAGTGAATAGGACGAAATATGCAAGTCGAAACCATGGAAAGGGCTACAAACAAGCAAGTCATAATCACAATTTTATTAGACATAGAAAACTAGAATTGGAGTAAAACTTCTCCAGGTTTGACTGTTGCACTTACAAGGCTGTTGAGAGCGGTGTCAATGAGAAGAAACACGGCGTTAAGAGAATGCATGCATCCCATCAACTGCCAAACAGAGGCCATTACACATGAAATTAGTGATATATGAGTTTTGAATTGTAGGATTACTGCATTAGCTCTTGCATGATGCAGAACTCAGAGGAGATTGATTAAAGTCAAGTCTATGCAAAATGCAGCTCTGGCAAACACTACATACTTCCTAGATAAGGAGGTTTAGGGTGTGCAGCACTATAATGTGTTAATCTTACACTTCTCAACAAGGCTTGAGTAGTCTCACCAGGTTCAATTTGACCCTTTCAATTGAGAGAAATGGGACTATAAGAAACCAGAAGACAATATCTGTGAGAACCACAGCTCCTGCACAAGTCTGACAATAGAGAGATTGGCATCAATTACATATTTCAAGCAAAACCACCTAGTTAGATTGCTAAGGAAAAATGTATTTCCTCGAAATAACGTTTAGGAAGGCTAACCTGATAGACTGTTTGCATCAGATATCCCCAAAATCCAGCTATTTCCATGACGGCGTCCTGCTCATGATAACTCTGTACTTTGACCGTAGCTCTGACTTTGTTAGCCCAAAAACTTATGGTTGTTTTGGATTTACTACTCTCTGCAATATTCGTTCCTACCGAACTATTTCTTCCATTGTTTTCGTTGATAGGTTTCCTCGAGTTCTCCCAACATCCTTGTGCCGATGTTATTGTGCCAAGCTATATGCAGAAATAAATGTTAGGATTCAGAACTTGCACATTATCCAGAAGTACAGAAAATGTTAGACCATGCATACCGCGAAATAGATGATGACTAATATAAAGGTCCACCTACATATCACTCACAAAAGGCATAATTAGATCACGAGTAGTGTTTATTGCAGTGAATATAAAATGCATTGTGAACAGTTTATCCGTTGTTGCACAAAATATTATATGAAGAAGGAAAAGGAAAACATACTCAGTGTAATACAAAAACATTATTTTGCCGTGCACCTGGATATCCCAAGCCAGAAAACGAGCCATAATAACGAAAGACAAGAGCCGTGTAATCAGAAGCCATACAGGGTTAAGATTTCGCCAACAACTTGTCCACAACTGATAAGATCCTACATGATTAGGCTGTGTCCACTCTGCACTGACGTTTCCGTTGTCTTCATCAGGTTGAGAAACCAACAATAAGCTCTCATATTTCGTTGTACATTTTCTTGTACCATCATTCTCTTCATGGCGCAGGAGCATCCATATGGCAGCAAAAATGGAGCCGACAACAACGATGAAGCACAGAAAGTCGTACCAGTGAATTAGTACTGTCATGGATACAACTCCAGAGGATATGAAACTAACCAAAAATTTAGAGATCAGAGTGCGATCATAATCTCTCATACAATGGTGAATGTTAGTGTTTAAGCTGTTGACTAGTGAGTGAGTGATGAACAAAGAAAAGCTTATTTGAGCCGGTTGGTATTGACTATTAGGTTTTGGTGTTTGCATCACGTTTTTGGAGCTAATACTTACGGAGAATGACTAGTGAAAATTTCACCCCTTTAGTTGGTCCATCCCCATGACACAAAAAGGCTAAGAGGGTCCATATTTTCAGTGAAGGTTAGATTTATGGGGTTCCCAAAGGATTCAAATTGCGCACATCTTGATTCAACTGTGACTGAGCCTTAGGCTGAGTCTAATGGTGTCCAAGATCCAAGCTTTGGACCGTTGAAGTATCGTTTATTCGCTCACTATTTGCTTGATTTCCAGAGTCTACTCCAGTTTGTTTGGATACGAGATGGAAGCAACCCGGCACGCCATTATGAATGGCGTATCCAAAAAGCATCATACGCCATTAGGAATGGCGTACCAGCGAATATTCCATCCAAATATTCTCCGGAGCGCCATTAGGAATGGCGTGGCAGGGTAATTAAAAAGGCGTATTTCAAATACGCCATTACAAATGGCATCCATGCAAAAGAGGGGTTTTCGGGTTTGGTAGAGGAAGAAAAGAGAATAGAAGAAAAGAGAAGAAGAAGTTCTGCTGTTGCGCGTGTTACTGTGTAACTCCCAAGCACGCCATTAGGAATGGCGTATTGACCGGTCAACAAAGTCAATACGCCTTTAGGAATGCCGTATACAAAATTTTAAAGGCCACGCCATTAAGAATGGCGTGCCACGCCTTGTCAAATGGCGTACAAACAAGGAATGTTGGATTACCACTAAGACCGGGCGTTGGTTTTCGGTGACGTGGATCTAGCAAGAAGGTTGAATCTTGCACCATGATTAGACTCAGTCTAACTGAAACTTTGGGAGGGAAAGAAGAGTAAGGAGTTGCTAACATCGGCCCAGCTGACCACGGACCTAACAGAGTAACAGAAGATCAGAGGATCGAGTCCTGTACTAGAATTTTTAGTAAAACAAAAATTGGCAATACTGATGGGGAAAAAAGCACAACTTCACTATGTTTTTCCATTTCACACCCTAGTAAATTTTTCCAATTTTTTTCGGTCATATGTCCCTTGGCCGACTGCGTTTACCTTCATTTAACCAATCTGTACAAAGTTTGTGGCAGTGGTGTAAGTACGGCCCAGAACCAAATATTGGAGAGGTCGGGGTACACTCTCTTGAAGGTGGAAGTGGCAGGGGATGGAGAAACCTTGGAAAATTCGATAATAAATACAGTGTTTTTGCGGAAGGAGCTCTTCGATGGAGGAACATTACAGGAATGATTATTGTGTTTGATTTGGCTGACGAAAGTTTTGTGAACGTCTATTACCACCTCATTTAGCAGATGTCGCCCGTAATTCGTATACTACCGTTGAGGACCAAATGCATCAAGTTTTAGTATTGAAAACATTATTTAAATACCCCTCAAAATTCGCCATTTACAATTTATCCTTTTTCAATTTTTAAAAATACTCTTATCTTCTGAAAAGTGGAAGTAACTAGCACAGATTGCTTTCAGAAGTGGACGCAACTAGCACAAGTTGCTTCCAGAAATAGACGTAACTTTATACAAGTTGTTTTCAAAAAGTGGAAACAACTTTCTCAAGTTTACTCCAAAAAAATTATTTTTTACCTCTCAGGTGGATTTGTGCAAGGTTAACAAAAATGGAGGATATTTATAACTTTCCCGCGTATTCTCTCACAAGAACACCCTCGTATGTAGCATTATATATATACATTAAACCATTATTGAGCTTGAGCTAAGAGACCTGGGAAACAAAAGTAAATTGAATTTGACAAACTAATTTTAAAACTTATTATCAGTATCAACATCCAGGTTCATGAAAATAAGGAGCAAGATTAGATTTGGTGGCTTCATCTTCCCATTCTAACCTTTCCCACCATTGCTTCTCTCCTTCAATCTTCTCTAAACTCGGAGGGATTAAGCTATTGGTGCCAAATGATAGCTTCTTCAATTATGGGCACCCCAGGACGGAAATATTTTCCAAATGAAAGAATTCCACAGTATGGCCACATAACCTTTTTATATTTCTTAGAGAGTACATGTTGGAAAAAAATAAAGTCTTATGTGGATGAAATTTTATAATAAAACGGTTTTTCAAAATAATATAAATACCTTCCAGATTTATCTTTTAGTTTTATGGAATAAGTTTACCTTATATATATTGGATTTGCGCTAGGGTTTTATAGATAGATGAACTTCTCTTGAGTACTTCTTCTTTTTGGTTTTCTATGTTTGATACGAGGGTTAAAATGCTAACGTTACGTGAGTTTTCCGCTGCCAAGTTCTAGAAGGATAAGATTTGAATGCGCTATTCAAACTTTGTTAAGATTGTTGTATCTTGGAGGCAGATGTCCAGTAGGGCTATAGCATCATCTTTTTTAGAGTGTAGCTGAATATTCTTGTCTTAAGGACAACATGTTGAACATGTGCCTCAATCTACCCTTACCAGTTTCTTCTTTCTATGTTGTTTAACAGGGATGTTCAAGACATCAACAATTGAATCGGAGATGACATAAAAATCACATAAGTGACTCTTATATTAGTTAGTTGTTTGATATATTCAGATTTAATTGTTATTCCCCAATAATCTAAAGACAAGAATAATCTTAGTAACAATTAAGAAAATCAAACTTAGACTAAAAACATAGTTTGGCTGGTAGGAATCTAAAGAGTAAACACTGTTAAACCGTGCGACAAAAAGATACACCACGTAATTATATACATGGGTGTTTGTGCCCTCAGATCTTGATGAATCCATAACTGATTGGTTTGTGCACACTTTGTAGATTATCCAAATATGTGAGGGCTTTATAATACCTGCTTGTTGTGAATTGACTATGAATTAGTATCTAGTCTACTGGGTGGGAAAGATTAATTTGTAACCACAACTGATATCTCGAAGCATGTGATGCAATGTTTGTTTAGAGATTGTTTATCTCTCAATCCCTTTTATAAACCCAATATGTCAAACGTGTTAGTAGGTGATAAGATCGAACAAATTTTTTATGTCATGTAGATGTTTGATACCTGCCTGTGAGAACTTGTGCTCATTCCAATTGAAACCATAACATTTATTTTTGTATCGCTTAATTGCTATGTCATAAAGTTTCTGACTGGTTTCATGATATTATTTGATAGGCGGGTCAATCTAATAATGTACCTGCATCTGTCAGTTGATCAGGCGTTCGATCCATTGATCAGTAGAAAGCTACCACATGTTTGATACTTGAGAGAAAGAGCTAGCCGACAACAAAAAGATATCATCTGGTCTAGTACCTACACCAGGTATCGACATTCCGACTTGATATATACGCATGCTAAAGAGCTGACAAGTGAATACCGGAACCAATTGGCGTCTACGCCAGGAGTAGGTCCTTGTTTTCATTTCATTGGTATGACTCTACTGAGGTACAAACATATGGTCATTCAACTGCCTTAATCAAATGATGGAATATGTAGAGTAATTTGTACTCTACTTAGGTATGTGCATTATTTTCGATAGCTATAATTTATATTCAGCTCAATGCTTCGGGGAAATGGTTTAAGTGAGACTGATGAATTAGTCGATACCAGAGGTGATTATTTCTCTAAAATTTGTTCGAATTGGGAGAATTTACATACCGTTATAATGTCTAGACATACAACAGTATGTATGAATTCATAGATGCTAACGGGACTAATAAAATGCATTGTGATTTTAGTTCGAGAAAAGGTTATGAAGGGCAGGTTCTAGTCTATCCATAAAGGACGAAACTGGACGAAAAGTTTCTGGTTAAACAATGGAATTTTTCTCTCAGTTTGGAAAGGTTTGTCAGGAGGGAAGATAATGTGTCTTGCCCATGTCAAGAGTGCAGAGAAGGCCCAGGATTATCCTCATCGGTTTGTTGGTTGATATTCGCTTAATTGGTAAGTCATTTCCAAGTTAGATTTCTGTCTTGAGCTTGAAGAGATGTGCTAGGTGGCATGCAGGAATGCGCATAAGAACCGTGTAATGCCCAAGGCAAAGGTGTATGATTATGAACCAAATTGCCCTGGCAAAAGAAGATCAACAACACACAACTTTTTTCACTCCCCGAGGACTCTACTGTTACACCCGTATGCCTTTCAGATTAAGAAACGCATGAGCTACGTACCAGAGGCTTGTCAACGCAATCTTCAAACCATGGATATGACGAACTCTGGAGGTATACATCGACGACATGCTCGTCAAAAGCAAGCTGAGGAAAGACCATCTGCGTGACTTAAGGGAAATCTTCATAGCAATGAGGAAATACAACATGAAAGTCAATCCAGAAAAGTGCACCTTCGGGGTCACATCAGGAATTTTTTTGGGTTAATTAGTAACTCAAATGGGGCATCGAAGTGGATCCAGAAAAAATTCAAGTTATCGTATGTATGCCATCTCCAACAAATGTTAAGGAAGTACAAAATCTCAAAGGGTGCCTAGCAGCTCTGGGAAGGTTCATCGCGAGATCATTTGACAAATGCAAACTATTCTTTGACATCCTAAAGAAGAAAAGCAAGTTTGCTTGGACAGAGGAATGTGAGTTGGCCTTCCAGAAGATCAAAGAATATTTAGCAACCATCCTTATCCTATAAAAACCGGACCCAGCAAAAGTTTTAGCACTCTATATTGCCTCAACCGAGGATGCAGTAAGCGCTGTGCTAGTGAGGACCAGCACCAAAGTAGAGCATCCAATATACTACATCATTAAAACCCTCGACGCAGCAGAGAGAAACTACACAAAAATTGAACAGCTCTTTCCTGGCACTAGTTTTTGCAACACAGAAACTGTGAACTTACTTCTTGATGCATTATGTCCGTGTCCCAAGCAAAGCACCATTAGAGTCGGTCCTCAAGAATGCGGGAAAAGTCATAAGAATAGCCAAATGGAATGCGCAGTTGGAACAATTCAACATCATCTACGGGTTTCAAACCATCCAAAAGTCCCAAGTGCTGGAAGATTTCTTAGCTGACTTACCCTTAGCAGATGAGAACGAAGTCGAAGGCTTACCTGGGGAAAAGTAAGACGAAGGAGACCCTTCATACATTCTTACCCCTACAAACCAGCGGAGGTGGGAAGTCTTCGTCGATGTTTCAAGAAATAATGAGGGAGCAGGGATCAGAATTGTTATCACCACACCGACGGGTGATAGGATGGTACACGCATTGAGGATGGAGTTCGAAGAGCATACCAACAACATAGTGGAATACAAAACCGTTGTGCATGCTCTCCGCCTCATCATAGAAATGGAAATTATTGATGTACTCCTAACTAGCAACTCCCAGCTAGTCATCCGACAGATAGAACTCAAATACAATTGTCAACAATACTCATGACGAAATCCTATCGGAATGCATGACCCTGGTTCAAGGGATGGAAGCTCGGATAAAGAACCTCACTTTCATACACTTGTGCATAAAGGATAACAGGCACGCCGACGCCTTGGCATACATATCATCGATGATGAAGGACGAGAGAACCACCGCCATCAAGATAGGACGTGTGTATGAACCGTCAATCCAAACCAGGCCGGTCCTAATAGTAGAACAAAACGAAAACGATGTCGGAGAGGATCTGGCCGAAGACGACGTAGGTTAGGACATAATGGATGGAACCTTGGATGCTGAAATATTGAAAAAAGCAACTGAAGACGAGGATTTCAGCAACGAAGAAGATTGGAGAACCGACGTCCATCAATACCTTGAAGCCGGTGTACTTCCCACAGATATCAAGCAAGCAAGGAAGGTACAATCAAAGTCCGGAACGTACCAACTTCGTGATGGCATCTTATACCGAAAATCATTCCTCGGACCATTTTTACGTTGCCTCTCTAGAGAGGAAGGTCACTCCATCTTGAAAGACATTCACTATGGGGACGCATGAAACCACAGTAGAATGAGATCTTTGGCACACAAGGCCAAGATGCAAGGGTATTATTGGCCACAAATGATACAAGATGCTGCTAAACTCACCAGAATATGCGAAGAATGCCAACGCTTTGCCAAAAAAATTCATGCACCAACAACAGAGTTGAATTCAGTCGGTAGCCCTTGGCCATTTGTAAAATGGGGAGTCGATATCGTGGGACCACTGATAGAAGGAACATGAAAGAGATGATTCTTAATCGTTGCTACAGATTACTTCAGCAAATAGGTTGAAGCTAAGGCCCTTGCAAGGATTAGAGATGTGGATGTGTTCACCTTTATTTTTCAAAACATCATATGCAGATTCGGCATATCCGCAGAAATTATCTCCGACAATGGCAAACAATTGTTGGGGAAAAACATTGATATGCTTTTTGACACTTTCAAAATTCGAAAGAACAAATCCACTCCCATTTATCCACAGAGCAACGGACAGGTCGAAACTACAAACAAGACCATATCTCTCAACCTCAAGAAAACATTGGATGATCACAAAAGTCGGTGGTGTGAATAGCTGCATAATACACTATGACGTATCGCACTACACGACGATCGGCAACATGTGAATCTCCTTTCTTGCTCACCTATGGGGCAGAGGAAGTCATAACAACAGAAATAATCTTACCAACAACGAAGACAGAAGCTTGGGAAAAGGAACCTCACCGCAGATATGATGTTGGAAAGATTAGACGATCTTGAAGAAAGAAGAGAAGCCACCTTACAAAGAATGGAAAACTAATACAATAAAAGGGTGAAACTTAGGAATTTTTTAGAAGGACATCATGTGCTCCACACCATCCCACTATACCAACGGGAGAAGAAATGGGGAAAGTTTGCACCTACGAGGGGGACCATTTATAATTCATGACATCGCAGGAAAGGGCTCGCACTACCTGCGCAACCTAAAAGGAGAAGTCCCGAGACACCCATGGAACGCAACGTATCTCAAGCCATACTATCCTTAAGCAACGCAGCATTGCACCTGCGCCAAGGCCTTCAGAAGAAGAAGGGAGCATAGCCGCCCGACATGTTTCTATCTCTGGTTGAGGAATAACAAGCCTCACTCATCAATCGAAGAAGAAATTTCTTGTACCTCGCTCAACATGTTTCTATCTCTTTATTCTTTTACCATCATACTGGGAAAGCACTTGCATGCAATCTCTCGGGACTCCCATGTCAGTTTCTATGAGTTCATGACCAGGGGAAGGCTTCCAGCAAAAAGAGATACCCAACATGACCTCAACTCAGCGGAACGGATGTCTATACATATTTATTATACACTACGTCTCCGAGAGTTCTATAGGCCCTCACCGTTTGGTAATCCCCTGACCAAGGATTGGCCAGCGGGGTGACATGACCTCAAATAATGGTTCAAGATAAAAAAACCCTTCATTATTAACATACAAACACTCATATCTTTCTACGGACTAACACAGAAAGTAATATCGCCTGAAAGCTTTCAATATTTAACAAGGATGATCCATTTCACAAAAGTTGATTACAAGCTTGAGAGATCCAAAAATCCAAAAATATACAAAAAAAAATTAATATAGCATATGGCCAAGTAATCAACTAAGATCAACAAGATCTGGAAACTACGACAAGTAAACAACTGATAGCAAAGATCTACTTCTGACCCGAAGGTCCCTCTCCAGCAATATCACGACGATCCTTTGGAATTGAAGGAACACTCCCACCAGGTGAAGGGCCAGAAGAAGTAACATAAGGCTCGGGAACAACACGACGATTAAACCTTTTCATTATTCCATCCCTCGAAAGGCTCTGCTCCAGACCATCCAACGTTTTGTTAACTTCTTCTGCCAGCTGACAACAAGCCTCAACAGTGATCACGTTAACCTTAAGCTCAGATCTTTTTAACGAAAATTTCAGTTGCTCTACTACCTTCGCCGATTCTTTGATACACACATCCAATGAACCTGCAAGCCCTTCGAAGTACTTGGTCTTTCCCCGTTGATAAACTAACTCAGATTGAGCCGCTTCAAAATTTTCATTTGCAAGGAGAAGCTTTCCCTTCTAACTCATTTATTACGGCATCCCTGGCACCATCGACAAAATCATATTCTCCGAAGAGTTTCTCATAGTCGAGGAAACTATTCCTAAGATCAAGCTTAGATTGATCTAGTTCTACCTGCTTCATAGAGTATAAATGCCGAAGATGATTAACTTCATTGACCATCCCCTCGATCCCCTTTTGCAACCTATACATGTTAATCTCAAGGTCCTTTTCTGACTCACTAAGCGTGCGATATCAGTACGAGAAGAAGTTAAAGCAGCATTAAGGGTATGAGCTTCAGCTTTTTACTCATCTCGTTCACGCACAAGCCGTTGCACATAATCACGAATATCAGGTTCATAGGAAGATCGTGCCTCCCGAAGCTCTATTTTCAAATCCTCCACCCCAACTTCTAACCGTGAAACCGCCTCACGAGCTTCACCAAGAGATTGACGAGTCCAGCTCAACGTACCATCAAACTGCTTACGAATAACATTCTTTGAGTTTTGCATCTCAACCATATGCTCCCGCTGTTTTCGGTAGCCTTGCACTAAATTATTATACTGCTCAACACGGGAATTCCACCTATTCGACAAATCTATAACCTTCGAAACCAGTTCTTTAATTCGAGAAGCTTGCCGGGTTCTTTCTCTCCGAAGCCAATAATTCTTCGGCACCACCCGCTGAAGACAGGCGAGCTAACTCAGAAGAACACTAAATATACGAAGGTATAAAGAAATGAATGAGGTAAACATTTAGAAGTGGTACCCTCAGAGGAGTCATCGACGCGAGCCTTTTCCAACTCCTGACGAAGAGTAATGTTTTCTTGACGAAGCTCTTCTTCGGCACGACCGGATTGCGGCTTCCCATTCAGCTGTTCTTTCAATAACAATATCTCCTTGTCCCTTTCTCCAATAGTCAATTGAGCAGCATAGAGTTCCTCGTCCCTCTGATGGAGTTTTGCCTCCAGTTTCAGCGATTTAGCACGGAAAAAAATGGTAAAGAGAGTGATTGCAATGCTCACTATTGGACAACTGCAAGAAGAATGAATAAGTAAGAACCACAGAAACAAACCATAAATCAAACAAACTCGACAAACACACTTACCTCGAGAATAGAACGCTGAGAAAAACCATACACATGTCCATCAACAAAAGCCATCATCTCAGCAATGGTCGTCGTAGGGGTAATTCTGAAGTCAGTTGGAACAGGAACATCACGAGCACGCTACCAAATATCACACACTTTCTCATGCGACGACAATTTCATGCGCCTATGAGTAAAAGCATAAGAATCTCTTTCACCATGGATGGCAGGAGCGGGGCAAGGAACATTGATCAGGCCTTTTTTCCTCAACCATTCGTAGGTATCATCTTCATCACTTTGCATCACAGCTTGAAGGAAAGTAGTATCCGGTGAAGAGCTACCTACAGCGGTGTCCTTCCCTTTTTTCTCTCTAGCAGCAAGAACTTCAGCATCTTCACCCTCAGAACTATCCTCTTCTTCATGAGTTTTCCCCTCGTCACCCTTGCGCTCCAACTCTCAGTTATCATTGGGAAACAACAAATTAAAGTCTGAGGATAACCCATAAGCAGTCACCAAATCAGGATGAGCATCAGGGGCAAGACCCCTACCAAACGAGAATTTGACATTTGAAACTAGAAAATCTTCAACTGAAGCGTTGAGGAACTCAGGATTAGCCCCACCTTCCGTCTGCTGAGACCTAGAATTCATAACCACTTCACGAAGAGGAGAAGGTGTACGTTCAGAATAGTTAATAGACCGATCACGCTTACCACCAAGATCTTTTTCCTCTTCGGTCTCCGAGTTATGCTCCTTAGTAGTATCAATCCCTTCCTCTCGAATCTCCTCATCTCCCTCATCCTCGTCATCAATTTCTTCCTCAACAATCGGACTATTAACTTCTACAATCTCAGCATCTTCGACCTCAACAATAGAAGACTCACGTGGAGTTATCTTTTGCCTCTTCGAACCCTACAAAGAGCACATGTTAATTTATGATTCAGGGGGAAACACACATACATCATCAGGCTAGAATCATACCTTAATAGTAGCTTTATCTTTCGAAGGCGCAACCTCAGAACTATCCTCCCCACCATCGTATTCGCCATCAACCCGATAATACAAATTCAAACCAGCAAAATTCAAAGCCCAAGGAACATAATCACGATAGCGTTCCGATGGAGTAGTGCGAGGCTTACTTTCATCTGTAGGAACTGTTAGAGCACTGCTCGGTCAAACTCGCAAGCGTTGCTATCTCAAGCTTGTTGTCAAGTTTAGTTGCCAAAACTATAAGTCTTGATTTCTAGTCTACTTATAGCTAAGTCTCGTACTAGGATAGAAAGTGTAGTTGAGCTTTAGACTCCACGGCGTTCATCATACAAAGACGAAGAACTACTCAAGGAACTGGTGGAACTTCATCGACTAAAAGGTATGTGGAGACTTGAACTTATCTATCACTCAAAAAGTATATCTACTCTATCTCCTATCTTGAGACAAAAGTCGTATTGCTATATAAACTTCGATTATACACATTTGCTATTTCGAGCCGAGTTTATCTCGCTTATCTTTTTATCGAAATATGTGTTGGTAAGCTTTCGCTTTGGCCAAGTTCATCTTTACAAGTGACGAAAGTCATGTTGATTATTTCAATATCTGGAAAATTGCTTTGATGAAAAATAGTGTGTGAATAACCTCTATTTAACATCCTCTAAGAATGTTTCAATGATTGAAATAGAGAGTTTAGAACATGTAACCATCTTTGGATATAAGCATATAATGTGTTCGCGCATAGTGTATAAGTCCAAAACCGGGAACCAAATGTATGCATACTTGTGTGTGTACTAAATAGTTGATGGAGACTGGGTAAGTATGCGCACCCGTACACATACTGGCGGAAGTTCACGTCCGTGAATTTATGCTGAGTTTTGAAATCAAAACAAACTCAATCCGGTTACCTAAGTATGCGTACCCGTACGCATACTGGCGGAAAGTTCACGTCCGTGAATTTCTGCTGAGTTAGGAAACCAAAACAAACTCAAATCCGGTTACTTAAGTACGCATACCCGTACACATACTTAAGTGTGTTACTTTCTAAAATGGTTTATTCGTGAACTTAAATATATATAAACTAAGGAATGCATATTTGCAAACCGTGGCTATAAAGTTCATGCGATTCGAGTGAAATAAAACCGATTTTGCTTCGATTGTGTCTTGTATACTTCTATAAGATCTAAGCAATTGAAAAACTCTTGAACTAGTTCATTTGGACTAGTTATGGTGAAGATGAATATGGTTGATATGAAAGTGCTCATATGGCTAACCATTTGGTTAACTACTGTTGAACCAACTAAGTGTACACGTTTAGGTACGGTTACTCAAACCTAAATTACGTATATTTCATTTGTGTATAACAAGCTAAGTTCGATCTAACGGTTGAAAGATATTAGGTTTTCATCTAACGGTGAATATTGAATGCTTTGTTACCAAGGTAACTTAGATTGCAAACCCTTATTTGAAGACTATATAAAGGAGAACTGTAGCAACTGGGAAAGTTAATCCCCACACCTCCTGTGTGATACTAGTTGTATAAGATAGAGTCGATTCTCCTTTAACCTTAGGTTTCTACCGAGACCCTGTAGGTTAACGACTTGAAGACTTCATTGGGATTGTGAAGCCAGACCCAACTATTTTCTCTGTAGTTGCGTGATCTGATCTTGCTGTTTCTATCGTGATTGAGTGCAATTGTAAGATTGCCTTGAGATTAATTTCTACGATATGCAAGATAGAAAAGTAATCACAAACATCTTCGTCTCATCGTTTGTGATTCCACAATATCTTGTTTCGCTAGTCGATTAAGATTATTGTGAGGTGATGGATAATTCTAGGATGTTCTTCGGGAATATAAGTATGGGTTATCGATTGGTTCCTGTTCACCTTGATTTATCAAAAGACGGAACAAAACTCGTAGGTATTTCTGTGGGATGCAGATTTATCTATTCTTGTAGACTTTTCTGTGTGATACATATTTGTTTATTAAAGTCTTCGACTTTGGGTCGTAGCAACTCTTAGTTGTGGGTGAGATCAGCTAAGGGAATCAAGTGCGTAGTATCCTACTGGGATCAGAGACGTAAGGAGCGCAACTGTACCTTGGATCAGTGTGAGATTGATTGGGGTTCAACTACAGTCCAGACCGAAGTTAGTTTCTAGTAGGCTAGTGTCTGTAGCGGCTTAATACAGTGTGTGTTAAATCTGGACTAGGTCCCGGGGTTTTTCTGTATTTGCGGTTTCCTCATTAACAAAACTTCTGGTGTCTGTGTTATTTCTTTTCCGCATTATATTTTGTTATATAATTGAAATATCACAGGTTGTGCGTTGAATCAATCAATTAGGAAATCCGACCTTTGGTTGTTGATTTAAATTGATTGGTACTTAAACATTGGTCTTTGGTACCGTTCAAGTTAATTTCTCTTGTATTCAATTAGACTCGCATATGTCTATTTTCTTGAGTAAGTATTGAATCGAAAAATTGAGATATAACTCTTTGATATACTTTTTATTAAGATTGAGTCTGACTGTTTAGTTGATTCTCTTAAAAGTATATTGGAGTTAGTCCATACAGATTGCTAAGCGAATTATTTGGTGAGGTTGTTGTACCCCCACTTTTTCAATTGGTGTCAGAGCAAACAAACACGTTTAAGACCTTATAAGTCTGTGTTTGTAGTGATCTGACTCTATGGACAGAAAATCTATCTCTATAAACGTACCACCAGTCTTCGATGGCTCAAACTACTTGTGGTAGAAAATTTCTATGCGTTCCTTTCTTCAAGTGCGTGATTTTCAATCATGGGTTTATGTAGTTAATGACTTTGATGCTCCCGTTGTGGCAATATGAGATGCAACCGTACCTAAAGATATTGGTGCAAATGACGCTGCTGAGATACTTGCTTCAAAGAAAAATTCCAACGGTTTGAATGCCATCATACATGCCATTACCCTAGATCTTCAGAACCATGTGACTACGTGCACTCGGTCTAAAGATGCTTGGGATATCTTAGAAACTGTATTTGAAAGGAATACCAGTGAAAAGGAATCCAGGCTTCAAAACCTAAATTCCGATTGGGAAAACCTTCGTATGACAGATGAAGATTCAGTTGATGAGTTTAATCACAAAGTGTCTGAAATTGTTAATGCATCCTTTGCATTGGGTAAGACTATTCCTGAAAGGACATTTTGATGAAAATTGTCAGATCGCTGCCATCTAGATACGATTCTAAGAAGCATGCCATCGTTGAAGGAAATAACCTTGATGCTCTTTCCAGAAACACTCTTGTTGGGAAGTTAAAGATCTTTGATCATGAGCATACATCCAAAACTGGGAAGGATGTTGCTTTTAAAGCACAGAAGAACACTAAATTACTTGAGAAAAGTAAAAGTGTTTGCATCTCTGAAGATGATCTTTCTGAGACTGATTCATCAGATGAAGATCTTGACAAATCAGTCTCTATGATCACAAGACAGTTTAGGGATCTTCTATTGAAGAGAAGTAAACGGTTTTCCAGAGACAAACCTAGGTCGTCAGTTAAACCTCACAATCGCATTCCTCCTAAAAACAGGGATGCTGACGAGGCTGATGACGAGGATATGCCACAGTGCTTTTAAGTGTAGAGGTTTTGGTCATTTATCAAATGAGTGCCGAACTGTAGAAAATACACTGGGAACAAAGGTCTTGCTGCAACTCTTGATGAAATGTCTGACAACTATGATTCTAATGAAGACGAAAAGTCAAGTGTTGCACTACTTTGTGAAAATATTGATTTTGATAATTGTAGCAATACATACATCAATCTTGATATTCTTTCAGAAGAAAACTCAACCGATCTGGAAGAAAAAATTGACCTTTACGTTGGAAACTCTTTGTTTAATTTTTCAGGTTCTACCTTGTGTCTAATAGCTTGCACATCTCGGATACCTGAATCATATTCCAGGTTGACATGCTCATATTGTTCGCTCAAGGTTCATGAGCTATCAAAGTGTTACAAGTACAAACACAAATTAAGACATGTCAACAAACTTCAACGAAGAGAAAATCGATTAGCAAACAAGCTCAAACTTGTTCAAAAGACCGCAGAGGTATGTAATATTTTATCTTCGTCAAATAAGTTAGTTTCCAAGGATAAGACAAGACCATTGGAAAGAAAGTCATGGTCTAAAAACTATGAGAAACAGGGTTCTGTGAATTCCAATCAAAAGGGATATAATGGACAGATTATTGTTCATCCCAACACAACTTAAATTGTGTTGGTTAGTGCATCTTGTCTCATTGCCTGATTAAAAGAGACAAGATTTTGCACACCCCAGGCTTTAAGAAAAGAAAACTCTTTAGTTTTTTTTTTTATCTTTTTTTTTTGCTCTAAGAGCATTGTACAGTCTAGAATTCATGTCGCTTTTCATATCTAATTGATATTGGAAAGGACTTTCCTGTTTAATCAATAAAAGAGGGTTAAAATTGATAATTCTGCGTTTTATAGGGTAAGAGTTGTGCGTACGTGAATCCTTTGAACTGTATAAAGGTTCTGTAACCTTTCATTCCTTTTTCCTTCCCTGAAACTCTTTTTATCTTAAGACTGCTTGTTGAGACTTAAGTTGTGATTTCCTCTCATATGGATACTCCAAGCATCATGTCTTCTGATGGAAAAGATGTTAATATGATTGTTAAGCCATCAATCACGAAGGAAAAAGAGAGATCTCCATTACCTCCAACTTTGAAAAGAAAAAGAAGGAATGTGAGGAAGCCAAGGGACGTTCCTTCAAATTCTCAGAAGTTTTCTGATGTTCTTGAAGAGTTGAAGGAGGCAAGAAAGGAGATTCAGCAAATAAAGGCTTGTGTTTTGAGAACTCTTGAGATTCAGAAGGTATGGTTCGACATCTTCAGCCTAGAAAGTTTGTTGGAATTGACTCATTTCTTCACGAACCATATGTTCCTATGGCTGTTGACGACAAGGAATTCGGGGACGATAAAGAATTTTTCAGATGTCTCAATGTCTAGGAAAACTTCTTATGAGAATTTTATTCTTGTGTTTTTAAGAAGAATAACTAGAGTTTGGAATAGCCATTATTTTGACTACACATAGCTATGTCCAACGTTTTCATCTTCAATGTTTTTAGATTTATTTGTTTAAATTCTAAAGTTTGTTTGGAAGATGATTTTTGCAGTATTAATCTTTATGGTTTTATATATTGCAATTTGTTATGGGATATGTGTGTTTGCGTCCGTGAACTATGATTGTCCCATACGTTGTCAAAAGTTAAGTCTTTCGTACGTCGATATGCAAGTATTGATAAAAGAATGAATAAACTTTTGACAAAAACAAAAGTTAAGCCTTTTATGTCATTATGCAAATATTGATGGAAGAAAGGATGAGCTTTTGTTTACAAAGATTAAGTCTATTGTATGTCATTGTGCAAATAGTAATGGAAGATATAATGAATCTTTGTCTATTCCGCAGTATTGATCTTCCCTGATCCATATCTTTTATGTATATACTGTGTGGCTCCTTAAGTTTTCTTATGTTGAGCATTTCCAATTGAATTAATCATGGGTTCTCTTGTGGTTAATTCAATTGAGCATTTTGGATACAAATTCATATGCTTATATGATTTGTTGTTGTCCAAAGAAATCCTTCTTTTTTTTGTGAAAGTAAGGTCGCTCTTGTTGTTCTTTCGGGAATGACATTTTATGGGGGAGAGTTCTTAATTGAACTTGTGCTTTATTGCCAAATCTTTGTGGGGAGTGCGGCTGTGGAATATTATAGGGGTTATCTTGTATCTTTATAAACTCCTTGATGAATGCATTTAGTTTCGACTATATGATTGCATCTAAAAAGTTGATATGTTCTTTTTTTTTGTATTGTTGTCAAAGTTGTGATACAATTGAACTTTGATGTTGTGTAATAATACTATGACACTGTGTAACAATGATTGAGAGCTTTTGTTTTCTCATTGTGGTGGCTACGAATTTTCAACAACAATGATGCTGAACTTACAACCTTTGAAATCATTGGAGTACTTGGAAGTGACGAAGATTTCGAGTAATGTTGAAGAACCAAGGAGATCATGCATGTGGAAGAGAAGCTGCAAAGTTTATTTTTTGTATTGCATATGTATTGATAGTTTTGTCTCTAAAATTGACAAAGGGGGAGATTGTTAGAGCACTGCTCGGTCAAACTCGCAAGCGTTGTTATCTCAAGCTTGTTGTCAAGTTTAGTTGCCAAAACTATAAGTCTTGATTTCTAGTCTACTTATAGCTAAGCCTCAGACTAGGATAGAAAGTGTAGTTTAGCTCTAGACTCCACGACGTTCATCATACAAAGACGAAGAACAACTCAAGGAACTGGTGGAACTTCATCGACTAAAAGGTATGTGGAGACTTGAACTTATCTATCACTCAAAAGTCTATCTACTCTATCTCCTATCTTGAGACAAAAGTCGTATTGCTATATAGATTTCGATTATAAACATTTGTTATTTTGAGCCGAGTTTATCTCGATTATCTTTTTATCGAAATATGTGTTGGTAAGCTTTCGCTTTGGCCAAGTTCATCTTTACAAGTGACGAAAGTCATGTTGATTATTTCAATATCTTGAAAATTGCTTTGATGAAAAATAGTGTGTGAATAACCTCTATTTAACATCCACTAAGAATGTTTCAATGATTGAAATAAAGAGTTTAGAACATGTAACCATCTTTGGATATAAGCACTTAATGTGTTCGCGCATTAGTGTATAAGTCCAAAACCGGGAACCAAATATATGCATACTTGTGTGTGTACTAAATGGTTGATGGAGATTGGGTAAGTATGCGTACCCATTCACATACTGGCGGAAGTTCACGTCAGTGAATTTATGCTGAGTTTTTAAATCAAAACAAACTCAATCCGGTTACCTAAGTATGCGTACCCGTACGCATACTGGCGGAAAGTTCACGTCCGTGAATTTCTACTGAGTTTGGAAACCAAAACAAACTCAAATCCGGTTACTTAAGTACGCATACCCGTACGCATACTTAAGTGTGTTATTTTCTAAAATGTGTTTATTCGTGAACTTAAATATATATAAACTAAGGAATGCATATTTGCAAACCGTGGCTATAAAGTTCATGAATCGATTCGAGTGAATCAAAACCGATTTTTCTTCGATTGTGTCTTGTATACTTCTATAAGATCTAAGCAATTGAACAACTCTTGAACTAGTTCATTTGAGTCATTTGGACTAGTTATGGTGAAGATGAATATGGTTGATATGAAAGTGCTCATATGGCTAACCATTTGGTTAACTACTGTTGAACCAACTAAGTGTACACGTTTAGGTACGGTTACTCAAACCTAAATTACGTATATTTAATTTGTGTATAACAAGCTAAGTTCGATCTAACGGTTGAAAGATATTGGGTTTTTATCTAACGGTGAATATTGAATGCATTGTTACCAAGGTAACTTAGATTGCAAACCCTTATTTGAAGACTATATAAAGGAGAACTGTAGCAACTGGGAAAGTTAATCCACACACCTCCTGTGTGATACTAGTTGTATAAGCTAGAGTCGATTCTCCTTTAACCTTAGGTTTCTACCGAGACCCTGTAGGTTAA
>JAJJMB010017971.1:1501042-1534392 GCA_023531105.1 Papaver atlanticum | reverse complement strand
GTTTCTACCGAGACCCTGTAGGTTAACGACTTGAAGATTTCATTGGGATTGTGAAGCCAGACCCAACTATTTTCTCTGTGGTTGCGTGATCTGATCTTACTGTTTCTATCGTGATTGAGTGCAATCGTAAGATTGGCTTGAGATTAATTTCTCCGATAGGAAAGATAGAAAAGTAATCACAAACATCTTCGTCTCATCGTTTGTGATTCCACAATATCTTGTTTCGCTAGTCGATTAAGATTATTGTGAGGTGATTAATAATTCTTGGTTATTCTTCGGGAATATAAGTCCGGGTTATCGATTGGTTCATGTTCACCTTGATTTATCAAAATACGGAACAAAGCTTGTAGATATTTCAGTGGGAGAAAGATTTATCTAT
This sequence comes from Papaver atlanticum, assembly GCA_023531105.1. Classification (NCBI taxonomy): domain Eukaryota; kingdom Viridiplantae; phylum Streptophyta; class Magnoliopsida; order Ranunculales; family Papaveraceae; genus Papaver; species Papaver atlanticum. Next base: position 1,534,013 of record JAJJMB010017971.1, on the reverse strand, counting down.
TCTTGTAGACTTTTATGTGTGATACAGATTTGTTTGTTAAAGTCTTCGACTTTGGGTCGTAGCAACTCTTAGTTGTGGGTGAGATCAGCTAAGGGAATCAAGTGCGTAGTATCCTACTGGGATCAGAGACGTAAGGAGCGCAACTGTACCTTGGATCAGTGTGAAATTGATTGGGGTTCAACTACAGTCCAGACCGAAGTTAGTTTGTAGTAGGCTAGTGTCTATAGCGGCTTAATACAGTGTGTGTTCAAATCTGGACTAGGTCCCGGGGTTTTTCTGCATTTGCGGTTTCCTCGTTAACAAAACTTCTGGTATCTGTGTTATTTCTTTTCTGTATTATATTTTGTTATATAATTTAAATATCACAGGTTGTGCGTTGAATCAATCAATTGGGAAATCCGACCTTTGGTTGTTGATTGAAATCTATTGATACTTGAACATTGGTCTTTGGTACCGTTCAAGTTAATTTCTCTTGTATTCAATTAGACTCGCATATGTCTATTTTCTTGAGTAAGTATTGAATCGAGAAATTGAGATATAACTCTTTGATATACTTTTTATTAAGATTGAGTCTGACTGTTTAGTTGATTCTCTTAAAAGTATATTGGAGTTAGTCCATACAGATTGCTAAGCGAATTATTGAGTGAGGTTGTTGTACGCCCACTTTTTCAGGTTTCACTAATAAAAGTAATACCAATATAAAAGTCAGGCATTGTGAATAGTTTTACCAAGATACATAAACAAGTAATGAGCGGTTATACTAAACACACATATTGGTAATCCAAAGATTTGCAATGAATAACAATACCAATAAGCCTAGAGATTTCCCTTTCGATTCATAAAACAAGTTTATGAATTGTACTTCCTTTAAACGAATGTAAAACATTGTTTCCTAGGATGAAATATTCACCCATACCCATACATAATCACAATAGCATTCATACGATTATGTCGATGTCTTATATACGAAGTTCAAAAGATAGACGTTATACTTCGTATTGTAATTCCTTAATACTATGTCTAACTAGAGTATAATCATTCACAGCTTCACAGTTATGTTTTCAATATGCACGACTTGAAAGATACGTTCGAAATAAAACAGTTTAAGTCAAATATTACTAACCTCAAGAAGAAGGATGATGTCGTCGTTGTAGTTCTTTACTTCTTCACATTCTTCAAAGTCTTCACGTAATACTTGTAAGTCTCATATCCTAGTAACTTTCTAGCTAACCTATACGAAGTTGACTCTAGTAAATAATCAAGCGACTCTTTAAATGAGTTTTGATTCACTAAAATATAAAAACCAAACTTGACATACCAACGCTTGGTGGGTTCAACCGAGCAATGCTCTAAAAATATCCCCCTTTTTCAATTTTAGTGACAAAACTCTTACATCATATGGATAAACAAATTACAAGAATTCATTACACATACGCTTGATTCCAAGTTTCAACATCACAATAACCTGTATACATTTAATCCATAAATGCCGCTGTTGACATTATAATAACAAAGCTAATACTCCCCCTAAAGGTAAGATAGGTAGATTTTCAATCCCCACGTCTTTGTTATTCCCTTTGTGGTTAAGATAACCACAAGTATCAATATGATATGTTACTCCCCCTTAGTCTATGCTTTACTCTTTCGTTAGATATAACATTTAAGCACCATTGTCCTTTCCTTAGTGATACCAAATCACTTGTTTACTCCATATATTTCTCCCCCTTTTTGTCACAAAATGACAAAGGTACGAGCAAATAAAAGACAAACCGAAAGTATCTTACAAATTTAAAAAGACTTGCAACCTATAAGAGTTAAGCACAAGGGTTCCACACACCATTTTAGATAACCAATATCAAAACCGAAACTAGAAAGTAATTTTGTTTTGATATGTTACCAAGGAAACAATTGCCCAAAGCAATTTCCCCTAATAGTTTAGCAAATAAAATTGATTAAGAACCTTAGTTCTTTTGCTAAACCGATTGTACAAATACAATCGCTTGTTCGATAAGACCAAAATAAAGATCATAATTAACTCTATTTTTCTCATCAGGTTCTAATTATTCAAATAATAACTTAGACCTTTCATTTTTAAACAAGACAAGTACTAGGTTAGTTAACTAGCATTTCTTGTTAAGGCATTCGATTAGACTTGAATAACCGAAACCTCCACTTTGATAAGTCTAACTAAGATCATAATTAACTTAGTTTCTCTTATCCGGAATCGAATTGGACTAAACAATTGACCCCGAAAACCTTTTTGTTAAGCCATAAACAATTCATACAAACCAAATAAATCAACTTGCATAATTATTTACCTCAACCGGAAGCAATTGAAACAAACATAGACATTATAGTACCGCAATTGCACCGAAATTTCGTAAGCCTAAATAATTGATACCAAACCATAAAGAAAGATAACAATAGTTTTTCTTAACCGGAAACAATTGAATCACACACACACATCCATACACAAATAATGGAATAAACATCAATTGTACCGAAATTTTGTTAAGCAAAAGCAATAAATATATGCAATAAAATCAGGCTTTTCTTAAAAAGGAAAACGATTAACTAACAAATTCGTTACCTCAAGCTCCGCATCCTCTTCACCCAGAAGGATATATCATTAAGCGCAAGTTCACATAGAACTCTCCCCCGTTGTGTTGTCATCCTCCTGCCCAAACAAAAGAACAACAACAAAGAGCAACCTTTACCAGAGAAAGGTTGAAAATCTGTTTTAACTAATGCGATGCAAAAGTTGAAACCCCGAAACACATATGCTTTTATGTTAAACCAAAAACGATTCAACATATTGTGACTTTTTCACATATTAGTTTCAATCAGAACCCCTTATGATCCTTTGATAAAGCCTACCAACATGGGCTAGAACTCAATCCCGCTAAATCAAAAAGTCACCCAAACCATAAGGGTTCACACCATATGAGATCGAATATTAAGGTTATGAAAACCGAAATCAAACATCCCATAACACATACATAGCAATAATATAAAGCATTCAAGCACAGGCTATGTAATCGAAAAACTATCACACGAAAAATTATAAAATAATAATTTTATTTATTAATAATAGATAGTTTTATTCAAAATAGACTTTATTGTAATAATCAAAACTAATGTCTATTTTCTCTCTTGAAGACAAATTAATCTTCATTTCTTTGCTCATCAAAATCTTCTTCAGAGTCTTGTTCTTGTTCACCTTTTAGAAACTCATTATTGATCACTAGGATTCCTTCAAACTCTTCCGGATCATCTCTATAGGCAAAGGCCAACTATTTCTGAATACAGTCTAATTGTCTTCCAAGTCATAAAATGTGGAACATGAGATCTCCATTGCTATAGATTTGATCATATGAGATACTAGATCCCTTTTTAGTTCTACTCATCCGCTTGATAATTCCTTTAGAGACAGTTTTAATATCTTTTTCATCTCCAAAGCTGTTCCCCATTGCGTTTTCACACAACTTGGTGATGAGACAGGGATATCCCAAATTTATATGGAATGTTGTGGTATTGATAGATTCAATGATTTTAATTATTTGATTGATAATTAACCCACAAATGTCAATTTTCTTTTTTCCTTCTAGAAGGTAGTATATAAATTCAACAAATTCTTTACTCTATTGTGAAAAATCTCTTGTACAAGCAAAGAGGGTTGCCACAGCAAGTTTACCGAAATTTCTTAAGTAGAAGGGTACATCTTTGGTTAGCATCTTTCCCTTTTTCCATTCAACAGTTTTACCAGTGATAAGTTTTGAAATGTTATCGTGCTCAATTTCAGGATCGGTAATCATATGATTCCCTTTCACTTTGATATTTTTGATTTTTTATAGCATCTTTCTGTCGACATGATGAACAGTACTTCCAATCAAAGTACTAAAAGTAAGATTTTCATGATTAATATTGTGAATATTAGCATAAAAGATCCTTACTATATCGGGTGAATATTTTTCAAACCCGAACATATTTCCCCAGATTCGGTCTTGAACAAATTTCACATAATTGGTTTCTGAAACATCTGGATCGAATCTCTTCTTAGCAGTGAAACTTACTCCCTTTAAAGCTTGATATCTTTCAAAGCATGTATTATCCACGAAGATAATATGATCATGCTTGTCTTCGATCAAGTGAGGATACTTGATTTTCTCAATATCTCTAGGAGGAATAAATGGGTTTAAAACCAGTTTGTCTGTTTCAGAGTTTTCTTCCCTTGATTTCCTTTTTCTCATATTTGCGATAATATGGAAAACCCTAGTTACGGTTTCGATCAATCTTCCCCAAATATGTTTGTGAACATAGCAATAGGTTATCTTTTATAGGAAAAATTAATATCATAAACCGGAAATAACTAGTTTTAGGAAATTCTATCAAAATCGGAAATCGAGGCTTGTGGGGAGACAATTCCGATTCTATATCTAGGTTTTTCTTTTGGAAAACCTGTTTCTCATGGTATGGATCTTTGTCTCGGATTGATTCTATGTTTCTGTCCAAAAATCTGTTTACTTTTTTATTACCAGAATTTGATAACATCATTTGAAATTCACTCAAGAATTTTCTAATAGAGTATGCAGAGATAAATTTGAACATAATATGATATTTTTTAAAATTACCATCAGAATCATAAATCCTGTAATATTTCAAAAGATCACTTGCTTCATTAAAACAATTGTGAGGTGTATGAAGCATTCCATTGTTAATGGAATTATTAACTGAAAAAACATTCCTTGCAAGGTTACACAGTTTCCAAAATCGCATCCTAGATAGCGATACATTGACAGTCTTATATCTGAAAATGTACATATATATACTTTGATAGGTTATCCAAAATATACTTAAGATTCCAGATTTTTCAAGAACACAATAGCCATGGTTCATATAATAATGAAAAATATTGAGAGGTATCTTATGCATTTTCAAGATACAACCTGTCTCATAGAGTATTGTATCATTGTCACAGTCAGTATCAAACACAATGATATACAATCCTATGATATCCAACTGATTATGTAAGTCCCTCAAGACATACATATACATAATTCTAATTCCTAATACATTTAGGAATAAGAGTATTACATACTTCATTCGTGTCTTCCACCACGAGTTTTTGAAGTAGTCAAATCCTGCCGTTACGTTAACTGAATCAGACATAAGATTCATTTTCTAGCAACTGGGAAAACTAATCCCCACACCTCCTGTGTGATACTAGTTGTATAAGCTAGAGTCGATTCTCCTTTAACCTTAGGTTTCTACCGAGACCCTGTAGGTTAATGACTTGAAGACTTCATTGGGATTGTGAAGCCAGACCCAACTATTTTCTCTGTAGTTGCGTGATCTGATCTTGCTGTTTCTATCGTGAGTAAGATTGGCTTGAGATTAATTTCTATGATAGGAAAGATAGAAAAGTAGTCGCAAACATCTTCGTCTCATCGTTTGTGATTCCGCAATATCTTGTTTCGCTAGTCGATTAAGATTATTGTGAGGTGATTGATAATTCTAGGCTGTTCTTCGAGAATATAAGTCCGGGTTATCGATTGGTTCCTATTCACCTTGATTTATCAAAAGAGGGAACAAAACTCATAGGTATTTCTGTGGGAGAAAGATTTATCTATTCCTGTAGACTTTTCTGTGTGATACAGATTTGTTTATTAAAGTCTTAGACTTTGGGTCATAGCAACTCTTAGTTGTGGGTGAGATCATCTAAGGGAATCAAGTGCGTAGTATCCTACTGGGATCAGAGACGTAAGGAGCGAAATTGTACCTTGGATCAGTGTGAGATTGATTGGGGTTCAACTACAGTCCAGACCGAAGTTAGTTTGTAGTAGGCTAGTGTCTGTAGCGGCTTAATACAGTGTGTGTTCAAATATGGACTAGGTCCCGGGGTTTTTCTGCATTTGCGGTTTCCTCATTAACAAAACTTCTGGTGTCTGTGTTATATCTTTTCTGCATTATATTTTGTTATATAATTGAAATATCACAGGTTGTGCGTTGAAATGATCAATTGGTAAATCCAACCTTTGGTTGTTGATTGAAATTTATTGATCCTTGAACATTGGTCTTTGGTACCGTTCAAGTTATTTCTCTTGTATTCAATCAGGCTCGTAAATTTCTATTTGTTTGAGTAAGGATTGAATCGAGAAATTGAGATATTACTCTTTGATATACTTTTTATTAAGATTGAGTCTGACTGTCTAGTTGATTCTCTTAAAAGTATATTGGAGTTAGTCCCTACAGATTACTAAGTGAAATATTGGGTGAGGTTGTTAGACCCCCGCTTTTTCAAGGTTACATTGTCATTCTACATGAAAGTACACTACAGGACCACACGTTTGTAGCTGGTAGAGTTTTGACGACAAATGACTTCCTCGTATTTGTCATAGATAGGACATGGCTAAGTACATCGAACAGTACCAATAAACACCTTGAAATTCAGCTCTGAAGATGTTCCATATCTGACTTGCTAGACGAAAATGGAGAAGTAATTAAAGTGGTATTTCTTCACCATTTATACATGTGAACCAGTGGTTGACCCAGATTCTTTAATTTAATCTCTTCCATAATAGAACTTTGTTCTTGGTTCCAACCCATATAAAGAAACTAACTTTGGAAGGCCAAAGTTTTGACTAAAGTCTAATTGGTGTACAATATCCATATGATTATCCTCAATTTCATTTATGGTGATCAACCAACTGTAACACTTTCAATACTCTCAAGTATGGTAAACTGGAAGGATTTACGTACTCCATTAATATCAAGTAGATGAAGCAATACAACAATTTATACAGTGACAAGATCATGACGCACTCTTGTTGTGATGCCTAAACCCCTTAAGTTAATAATGCTGGAGTACATTTGATTTATGGTGCTTGATTTTGACGTTATCTTCGGGAATCAAAATGCAATTTCCTTTGAAATTGTCGTTGTGTTTGTCAATACCTTTCCAAATGTTGTATCTGAAAAAGCGGGGGTCTAACAACCACACCCAATATTTTTCTCAGCAATCTGTATGAACTAACTCCAATATAATTCTGAGAACACCAACTAATAAAGCGAGCTCAATCAAGAAATATATCAAAGTGTTATATCTTTGTTTCTTAATGTAATCAGCAAATCAAACAGATAGAAATCCGTGAGCCTGATTAATATAAGAAACAATTTGGACGGTATAAAAAACCAATATCCAAGTGTCAATCAATTTAATCAACAACCAAAGGTTGGATTCACAATTGATTGAACTTACACACAACCTGTGATATTTTAATTATATAAACAAATATAATGCGAAAAAGAAATAACACAGACACCAGAAATTTTGTTAACGATAAAACCGCAAATGCAGAAAACCCCCGGGACCTAGTCCAGATTTGAACACCACACTGTATTAAGCCGCTACAGACACTATCCTACTACCAAGTTAACTTCGGACTGGAATATAGTTGAGCCCTAACTAATCTCACACTGATCAAGGTACAGTTGCGTTCGTTACGCCTCTTGAACCACGCCGGATTCTGCACACTTGATTTCCTTAGCTGATCTCACCCACAACTAAGAGTTGCTACGACCCAAAGTCGAAGACTTGATAAACAAATCTGTCTCACACAGAAAAGTCTATAGAATAGATAAATCTGTCTCCCACAGATATACCTATGAGTTTTGTTCCGTATTTTGATAAATCATGGTGAACAGGAACCAATTGATAAACCATACTTATATTCCCAAAGAACAGCCTAGTATTATCAATCACCTCACAATAATCTTAATCGATTAACGAAACAAGATATTGTGGAATCACAAACGATGAGACGAAGATGTTTGTGAATACTTTTCAATCTTTCCTATCGGAAAATAAATCTCGAGAAACTCTTAAAGAAGATAGTACTCAATCACGATAGAAAACAACAAGATCAGAACACGCAACTACAGAGAAAATAGTTGGATCTGGCTTCAAAATCCCAATGAATTCTTCAAGTCGTTAACCTACATGGTTTCGTGAAAAACCTAAGGTTAAAGGAGAATCGAGTCTAGTCGCAACTAGTATCACACAGGAGGTGTGGGGATTAGGTTTCCAAGTTGCTAGAGTTCTCCTTTATATAGTCTTCAAATCAGGGTTTGCAATCAATGTTACCTTGGTAACAAAGCATTCAATATTCACCGTTAGATGAAAACCTGATTAGATTCAAGCTAATATCTTTCAACCGTTAGATCGAATTTAGCTTGTTATACACAAATGAAATGTACCATCATTTAGATAAAGATAAACGTACCTAAATGTGTACAGTTAGTTGGTTCAACAATAGTTCAACAATGGTTAGCCATATGAGCACTGTCGTATCAACCTTATTCATCTTTATCATAACTAGTTCAAATGACTCAAATGAAACTAGTTAGAGAGTTGTTCAATTGTTTATATTCTCATAGAAGTATACAAGACACAATTGAAGCAAAATCGATTTTGATTCACTCGAATCATTTCATGAACATTATAGCCACGGTTTGCAAAAGATTGCATTCCTTATTATATAAATGTATTAGTTCATGAACAAACAGATTTTAGAACATAACCTACTTAAGTATGCAAACGGGTACGCATAACTAAGTTGCCGGACTGAGTTTGGTTACGCCAGTATGTGTACGGGTACGCATACCATTTTACTCTTCTAATTTTCGAGTGATTGAATGATCAATACGAAACATTCCGAGTCTACATCAAATGACTGTCTCACACAAATCATGTAAGATGTTACAAGGCGATATTCACATGATCATCTTTTGACTTTCGTCAAGAATTAAAGATGAACTTGGTTAAAGAAAAAGCTTACCAATACATATTTCGAGAAATAGATAAGCGAGATAAGCTCGGCTCGAAATACCAAATGTGTATAATTGAAGTCTATATAGCAATACGACTTTTTGTCTCAAATATGAGATAGAGTAGATAGACTTTTGAGTGATAGATGAGTTCAAGTCTCCCCATACCTTTTGTTGACGAGGTTCCACAAGTTCCCTTAAGTAGTTCTTCGCCTTCATTCGATGAACGCCATGAAGTCTAAAGCTCAGCTACACTTACTATCCTAATCCGACACTTAGCTATAAGTAGACTAGAAATAAAGACTTATAGTTTTGGCAACTAAAACTGACAAACAAGCTTGAGATAGCAACGCTTGCGAGTTCGACCGAGCAGTGCTCTAAATGTATCCATATGGTTGTTTAATGGATTTAGTATGCCACTCTAATTTATTTGTACCATATTTATGAATGATTATTTTCTTCCATGGATGACATGATTCAGACCCTAGCTTTTATAACCACTTTTGGAGTAATGTCGCATTCATATGATGTAGTTGTTTTATGCCAACTCCTACCATATGTTTGGGTTAAGGCCACTTCGTCCCGAGCAACTAAAGGATAATTCTTGATCACTTTCATCATTTCATAAAAAATTGTGCATAATTCTCTCGAGCTTTTCTATTACATTTATGAGAGATTTAAAGATAGAGAAATAGCAAATGTGCAAGGAATTAAAGAGAACTGAATTTATCAAGGTGCATGTTTATCTCCTTTAGTTAGATATTTCCCTTTCCTTGCTAATAAAAGAGATTAAAATCTTTCGATAATGTTGTTCCATTTTAGGTTGGATCTATATGAGTCTCCTGTAGGTAACCTTAGGCAAGTACTGGTTGGCAGAGGTTGCACTCCCATAGTATCAACAAGAGAGTTGATATTTGAATATTTCCAACATGCATAATTAAAGTTTTGTGGAAGTTCACCTTAAGCGCAAAAATAATTTGAAACCAAATCAATATGTTGCACATGTGGGTGATGCTATGTTGGTAATTATGGAGAAACGCAAGAGTGTCGTCGGTGAACTAGAGATTAGTAACTTTGGCTCCACCTGGAACAATTTCGAATAGTAATTTTCAGCGATTCTCTAACAAGAAGAAATAAAAAATGACGAGAGAGGATTCTACAAAAGACCTTTCGAACTTTTGAAGCGACTATCGGAGGAACCATTGATTATCTTAGATGATCACTTAGGCGTACTCACAAGCTTTGCTATTTCAAGCGTGTTGTCAAATGTTAGTTGCACAATTGTTAGAGCATTGCTCGGTTGCACCCATAAGTTTTGTTATCTTAATCTTGTTGTCGATGGTATATAATCAAAACTATATCTACTAAGTCAAGTCTTGGACTAGGTTAGAATTTGGTAGTTGAGTATCAAACATCACCCTTGAAGACTGAAGATTGACGAAGACAATTGGAGAACTTCTATATCAGGTATGTGAAGACTGAACCATTCTATTTTACTTACTATCTTACCATTATATCATTTTGAGACGATGTCGTATGACTTCTAGTAGATTTACAAAGAAGAAGTTTCGAGTCAAGCTTGTCTTGTTAATTACATGTATATTGCTCATTTCTTTGGAATGAAACAATAATTGAGGAGGTTATCCCCTATATGGCAGGTAATCATTACAGGTGTTGCAACAATAGTGATGGGTTTTCACCGATGTTTCAATAAAAAGTAACCACAAAATTTTATACATCTGCAAGATAACATGCATTTCCGTGAAAGCCTCATAATTCATATCATCAGATGCCACATACACCACATAAAACTTGGGTAATTTGAGGCTTACCATAACATTAATAAATGCATCTCGGAGAAAGGCTCATAATTCATATTATCAGGTGCCACAGACGCTCATAATTAGTGTTTTGCACATATATTAAAAATGCATAAACATTTTTTTTTTACGAAGAACATCTGTCATTTCTAATATGAATACGTTTTTAAAAAAATTACATAAACTAAAACCGAAAGGTTGGAAGCATTTATCTACCGATTGTTATAACCGGCTATTAGACGATTGTATCCTAGAAACTATCCAGAAAGAACATACAAGAAAAAGAAAAATAGTATTTTTTTTGTACAAGAATCAACTCATATGTTACAAAGGTGTGACGATGATATTTTATCATGCCTGTGTTGTGTCAAGCTGTGTCTCCTTGCTTCTTCAAACCATGCTACAATATTGTTCATGTTATTAAGGATTCACTCAAAAAGGTCATTTCCTCATCATCTGAACTTAGACGGCTAAAGTTTATGGATTATGGAATTGCATTCCCATTTCTGACTTGTCTTTGGTCCAAAATCTCAGAAACACCCTGCTCATAGGTAGCTTGGACTTATACAACGACGTCGTGTGGCTCCTCGCTTGTTCAAACTATGCGACAATATTGTTCCTGCTAACCAGGATTCACAAAAAAATGTCATATCCTAATCTGAACTTGGATTGCTAAAGTTTATGGATTTAGAATTGCATTCCCATTCTGTCATGTCTTTGGTCCAAAATCTCAGAAAGACCCTGCTCAGAGGCGGCTTGAACTTGAACAACGACATCGTGTGGAGATCACAGATAAGGAGCCTTACTCCTATCCATATTCAACTGATTTTACGTTGATCCTTAACATTGAGTATTTGGTATGAGCATCTCTGGGTTGTTTCAGCTCCTTTCCGTGACTATCTTTCCGAATTCACAGTGCCTTTTAAAATAATATCCCGCCTTGATAATATACCCCCTGATAGATAATTCATGCTACTTATATCCCACACATAAAAGTACAATGCAGAGGTGAAATATTTCACACCGCCGGAATTCCTTGTTGCTGGATGGTATTGTTTAAACATCTTTTTAGTCAGGGAGTAGTTGTAGAATACTAGAATTATGGTCAGAGTGGGGAAAATATCGGGCGTCGATGATTTTAATCTATTCCCTTGAGACATATTGTACTAAATATTGTGAAGGAAATTTGTCCCAGTCTTCTTTATCGCTTTACTTTTGTCAATGGCTAGTGGTGTTGCCCCTGCAAGATTACAGCTGATTCAGTTGATGATGTGGTACTTCTTCTGCAGCGTAGAAAGAGAACTATGGTGGTCATGTCGGAGGAAAAACTAAAAGAATTGGTTAAAGAAAATAAAAGATGAAGCATGAGTCCAAGAAACTAAGTCGGTTTTATGCTTTTCAATAATATGTGGGGTTAAACTTTTTAACTGTCTCAAATTCAAGAAAAAATTGTAACTAATTTTAACAAATATGTTACTATAAGCGAAAATATGTAACCAGGAGTTTAATGTACTCCTAATTGGATGTGGGTTATTCATATTTAGGTAGGTACAGACATAAATGTTTATTGTAACTCTCCTCAATTCACCAACTTCTCGTTCTAATCAATCAAATATGGAAATCGCTGCTGCTATGATGACCCACAATCAATCTGAGACAACTTCTGGCAACCTAATTGAACCCATGGATAGCATAGAAATGGAGGAAGTTGATATGGAAACTGCAGTTGACGATGACCTTACGCTGATTAATATCATGGGGGCTGCTAAAAAGGTACTTCTTATCCCTGATTACATTTCCCCTAAATTTACAATTCCTAATTTCTCTTATCTTAACACATACAATCTGTCATCGACTTATCGTTTGCAATCCCTAACTTTTCCTCAATAATGCCATCTAATTCACATAATAGTCACAAACAATTTCTCCTTTTCGTCTCATCTGACCATTGCTATTAAGAAGTTGATTAAGTGTGATTGTGTTTTTAATGCTCTTGTTTTATTATTGGTTGATATCCTGGTTAGAGTTATTAACTTGGGTAATTTGGCTTTGTATGAGTTTAATCAATTAAATTGCACTGTGAGTCCCATTTAATTGATCTTGTTGAAAGCTTAGGTCTGTTTGTTAATTCTGCTGAACAATATTTTACTGGTCTTACTGTTCGCATCGAAACATCAAGGAATTTGTGTTGTCCTGTTAGGTTCTTGCTTTTGGGCTCGTCCCTGTTGTCTCCCCATTATTCTTTGCTTGTGTGCATTATCAGAGTGTCCTTGGTTTTACTTAACTGCGGGAGTAGTTATTTTTATATCACTCTCATTATGAGAATCTTGTCGTGGAATTGTCAGGGCTTCGGCAACCCGACCACTAGAACTTCCTTATGGAATTTGATCAGGTCTCAAAACCCTGAAATGATATTCCTATGTGAAACTAAAAACAACTCTGAAAAAATGTTTGGCTATTTAAAAAGATTTAATTTTCCAAATTGTTGGGTTTTTCCTTCTATTGGTCTTGCTGGGGGTATTGCTCTCCTTTGGAAATCTGGATTTGATTGTCTTATTGTTCAAAACACTGATAAAATGATCAATGTGATTATCAGAGATGACCCCAGCAAGCCTGAATTTCTTGCTACTTTCTTTTATGGTTCCGTATACCATGATGAGAGAGTACAACAATGGAATTACATTGGGGAAATTGGGACTAGAGCTAATCTTCCTTGGGTTATAATAGGAGACCTTAACATTACTATGCATGCCCATGAAAGATCCTCTTTCTCTACCCCCACCACTATTGAGTTTCGTATTATCCAACAAGTTATTGATAGTGCTGACCTCTCCGATTTAGGTTACATTGGTACTCAATATACTTGGAATAATAGGCAAAGTGGAGATAATCTTATTTGCGCTAGAATTGATAGGGCTTTAGGAAATGGTCTTTGGCTACAACACTATGGGCTTACTAAAGTTGTCCATATTGATACCATAGGCAGTGACCATATTCCTATTATTCTAGAGACTTTTTCTATGTCTACTCAGGGTAGTAAGCCATATAGATACTTCAAATGCTGGGGGTAAGAATCCCTCTGTTAGAGATGTCATAAAAAATGCATACTCTAAATTTATTAGAGGTTCTCCTCATTTTCATCTTACTAATAGATTGAGACTCGTAAAACATGAGCTTAAGAATTGGAATATCCATCATTTTGGTAATATAGACCAAAAAGTTAAAATTATAAATGGTGAGCTTCATAACCTAAATAGTCTTCCCTATACTACTCAGAACTTGGAGCACATCAGACAAGTTGAACTTGATTTAGATCATTGGAAAAATGTTCAAGAAGAATAATATGCTCAAAAATCAAGACAAGAGTTTTACACATCTTTTGACAGGAATACTAGCTACTATCATAAGTCTGTCAATAGAAGGAAACACTATAACCACATTAGTGCTCTCAAGATGGATAATGACAAATGGATCAATGATAGACCTAATCTTGAGAATCTATTGGTCAATAACTTTAGTTCTATAGGGACTACTACTAATCCTTTTAGAAATAATGTGATTCTTAATTGTATCAGTACGTGTATCTACGACGCTGATAACAATGTCTTACTAAGACCAATTACCCAGAAAAAGACAAGAGACACTATCAACCAAATGACTCCCTGGACTGCTCCAGGGCCCGATGGTTCCCTCCTGGATTTTACAAAGAAAATATTGATCTTCTTATCATGGATGTTTGGAAAACAGTTCAGAGTTTTTCCGATTCCAAACATTTATTAAAAGAAATGAACCACACTTTTCTTTCTTTAATCCCTAAGACTAATAATCCCTCCATTCCCGCTGATCTCAGACCGATTTCTTTATGCAACTCTAACTACAAAATAATCTCTAAGATTATAGTAAATAGAATGAAACCGCTTTTGAGTAAAATAATTAGTCCTTTCCAGGCTACCTATGTCCCTCAAAGGCATATACAGGACAATGTTATCATTGCTCATGAGATGGTGCGTACTATGAAAAGGAAAAAGGATAATTGGGGAGTCATGGGTCTTAAACTTGACATGTCAAAGGCCTTTGAAAGGATGGAATGGTCTTTTCTAATTGATGTACTTAAGTCATATGGCTTTTCTGAGGATTGGTGTAGTTTAATTTTCCAATGTGTTAGTACTACTAGTACATCTATTTTGCTTAATGGTTCACCATGTAAAGTATATAGACCTACTAGGGGTTTCAGACAAGGTGACCTCTTGTCTCCTTACCTTTTTATTTTATGTATGGAAGCTTTCTCTAGGTACCTGATCCATGCAGAAAATTCTCAACTTATTCATGGATTAAAAGTTACAAAAGAGGCTCCTAGCTAGCATCAGTCATTTGCTTTTGCGGATGACTGCCTTATCTTTGTCAAAGCTTCTCATAATGAAGCTGACACTCTCATGAGACTTATTCGATATTTTAGTCTTTGTTCCGGTCAGGTCATAAATTTCCAAAAGTCTGGTTATTTCTTTAGAAAAAATGTTCATCCTGATTTGGCTGTTTCCTTAATTAGATCCCTTAATGTTAAGAAAATTGGCCTAAATGAGAGATACTTAGGTATTCCTCTTTTCATTACTAAATCTCATAGGGATTCATTCAATCACTTGAATGACCAATTTTACATAAGGGTGGCCAAGTGGAAAGGTAAGCACTTTAACCAATCAGGCAGATCAGTGTTGGTTCAACATGTGTTAAAAGCTTCACCTATCTATCACATGAATACTTTTAGAATCCCTGACAGTATCCTCCAGCAAATAGAGAGATGTAAAACACAACCTGGTGGTCATTATCTTACTAATTGGGACAAGGTTTGCTCACATAAATTGCAAGGTGGTCTCGGTTTTAAAAACCTTAAGCATGTGAATTTGTCTCTTTTGAGTAAAACTGTCTGGAAACTTCTCCATTCCCCTAGAGATTTGTGCACTGTTATTCTTAGATGCAAATATTTTAGACATGGTCGTGCTGTTCATGGAATATTGGATCCCAAACCCAGTTGAACCTTTATATGTGTCTTCTCCTAATCCTAATTACTGCATGTCGGAATTTATTGATCAGGATATTAAGAGCTGGAAACCTGATCCATTTAATGCATATTTTGCACCACCTAATGCTCAATCTATCCTTAATACTAGAATTCCTCTTATAGGACATGATAGGCTTATCTGGCCTTATACTAAGAATGGTCAGTTCTCGGTGAAATCGGCTTACAAGGTCATTTTAGGTCAATTTCAGTATATTCAAAACCCTAGTTTAGTTAACCCCACATATAAATCCCTTTGGAAACTGAAAATTCTCCCAAAGGTTTAACTATTCATTTGGAAGTGTCATGAGGGTATCTTACCTTCTAAGACTAATGTTTTTAAGTTCAGTTATGGTCATGATATAAAAACTGTAGTATTTCTGACACTCTTGAGACTGCTGAACACATTATCTTATACTGTCCATTTGCTAGGGAAGTGTGGTCTTTTACTCCCAATAAAGACCAGATTGCTCACGGTGCTAATTTGAATATATCTATGACCGAATGGGTTTCCAAGTGGCATTCTGATTCATCTCTTAAAGATATAGTTGTGATGTATTTACCACTTCATGGTGCATTTGGAGAGATAGATGTTCTTTCATTTTTCAGGATAAATCAGTCATCATACTACTGCTAGGACATGGTTAAAATTAGTGAATGACACTGCACAATACCTCAATAGTGTTGTTACTCTAACTGATTCTACACCTGTGCAACCTGATGGTATGGACTATAATGCTGTCACTAGTAACTTACCTGAGTATGGTACAATTGTATATTGTGATGCTTCTTTTGATAAACATACTAATCTTTCTGGTATTGGATTGATAATGAATGATGTTGCAGGGAATTTCCTCGTGTGCAAGACCATATCAGGCTTGGCGAGAAACGCCGAAGAAGCTGAAAAGCCTTGCTGTCTTAGAAGCCATACTCTGGGCAAAGGCGAAAGGAAAGATCGATGTCTTCCTTATTAGTGATGCGAAAGTAGTTTTAGATTTCTTAAATTTGAATAATAACCAATTAAGTTGGTTTAACAACTCTATTTTAGATTATTGTAAGTCCTTTATGGATTCTTTTAGTTTTATTAGATTTGAATTCTTAAATAGAAGTTTTACACACTTGGTGGATGTTGCTGCCAAACATTATAGAATTTCCAGGATCAATGGGGAATGGTTTGGAATCAAGCCGAATTTCCTCTCTTGAAACAAATGTAATTCAATTCTGTTTTAATGAAATTTCTTTCCTAGCAAAAAAAAAAAAAAAAAAAACTTATGAAGTTTCTTCCTAGCTGAGTCAGTTTATGCAATGCTCATGATCTCTACCATCTCAGTTGAATCAAATTTTTTCTTTTGCAGCACTGATTTACTCGAGAATGTTGTTTCCTGAACTGTCTAAAATAACAATCAACCTAGATGGAGATAAAGCTCAATTAGTGTGTGTCGTCTGAACGAGGTTTGAGAACACACTCATTTAAAATCATACTAGTATTCCTTTGAATTCTAAGTGGAGCATGGCTAGATGCTTGTTTATGAGTACTTGTATCATCATTAGCAACAAAAACATCCCAAGTTATTTCACATTTATCTTTGGGAAAAGTATTTCACATTTTAATATCATTTGTTTCTTTTTTGTGGAGCATTAATAATAGAATAGGAAAAATATTTCACATTTTGATATATTTTTTTTCTTTTTTGTGAAGCATTAATAATGAACGCGCGATTGGGGGATATTTGAACTAATTGGGGATATAAATTACTTCCCCCAACCAATAGTGTCTGCTAAGGGGTGTTTTTTGGGGGCGAAAATACTAAAATACCCTTTGGTTAATTGAAAACATTATCGAAAGACTATACTACCCTTCCCACAAAATAAAAAACTTAAAATCAAAATCAAAAATCAAAATCAGTTATCCCTCATTTCCATTTGTGCCGGCACATTCGGTTAGGGTTAGGTTTTGATAAAAAAAAAATTCTTCCATTTTCTTCATCGTTCTTCATCGTCGATTCAAAAATATCTTCGTCGATTACCCGAATCTATCTATAACCATGCCTACATGAAAGAAATCAAATGCCCAATCGAAGTCAAAATCGATTGTTCAACAAAAACAACAAGAAAGGATCAATCGGATTGCTCAAGAAGAAGAAGAAGAAGAAGAAGAGAACTTGGACAATCAACTTCTCGTAAACATGGCTTCTCTGAGAAGGTAAGTGATTCTGAACTATTTTATGAGTGTTTAAATCGATTTAAGGCATTGGGTTTAGGTTAGAATCGCGAACCCTAACTCAAACAGTTGAGTTACAGTCAATGCCGGCATTGAAATTAGTATGAATACAATGCCGGTATTGAATTACGGCATTGAAAGTGGTATGAATGCAATGCTGGTACCTACTGACGGCATTGATTTTAGTATGAACACTACGCCGGTATAGAGTTACTGAATCACCTGAAACTGAATGTTCTTTCCCGGCATTGATTTTAGCTTGAATACTATGCCGGTAGTTTGTTACGGCATTGTTTTAAATTTATTCGATTATGCTGGCAGTCCACTTTTAATATACAGGAAAACCTTAGAAATTTGTTATCTGTACCGGCATTGATTTTAGGTTGAATACCATGCCGGTACTTGGTTATGGCATGGATTTGAATTATTACGTATGTGCCGGCAGTGCTCTTTTAGTATCCAGGAACTGCTTAGGGATTACCTAAGACTACTGGCATTGTCCACAATTAATCGGCAAATCCAGTATCGTGTTCCGTATAATGGTTTTGTTAAATTACTATGTCGTTTTTTGGTCTCGGCATGGTCGATATTTCGTGAATCAATGTCGGTACTGATGATTTTATGCCGTTATTCAATATATCTATGCCGACATCAAATATGAAAGTGAGTTGTCTTATATTTATTTCGTGTTTCTTTTGATATAGATCTAAAGCCAAGGAAGCTAAGAAAGCAAAAGCTAAAGATGCTAGCATTAATAAAAGAAAGAAGAACGATCTTGGTACTCCTCAGTCTCTGCCTCCTCGAGGGAGAGAACAAGGTCGCAACAAGCGTTTGGGGGAAGGCCCTACAAGAGGGAAAAAATGGGAGAGTGGTGACCGTAGTCGACTCCTAATCCGTGAACCTACTGAAACAGTTGAGCACAATGAGCAAGATGAAGAAGAAAGTGAGGAGGAAGATAATGAGGTTGATCTAAGTCAATTATCAACCCAAATCGAAGTTTTAGAGGAAGATGGTGGGTAAAGTCAAAAACCGACACAAGGCAAAGGTAAAGTAAAAGTTAAAGGTTCGCACATTCCTCATGCTAATGACATGATACCTGACCTTGATCGGGGTAGAATTTGGGTTGAAGCTTCGGATCCGAGAATGTTATTTGGCTACAAGGACACGTAGGCTCGTACTATATATCAAATCTATGTAAGAATTTTTATCTTGTGCATATGTATTGTTTTGTATTTATGTAAAATCTCCCAATTGTATTGTCTCCTACTTGTAGGATCATAAGAAGGGTGTGCGTGTTTTCCGAAACCAAGCCGCGTCTCATTGGGATTTGTCTACGGAATGTGAAGAGGTCCAAACATTAGTAAGGGATTCTTGTCTATATGGTTTGGTTGAAAATTATGTGAAGTGTGATTCTGTCACAGTTAATTGCTTCGTCGAAAGGTATCATGGTGAAACTGATACCATGCACTTCCCGTTTGGGGAGATGACCTTGATCCCTGATGATGATCAGAACATTCTAGGCTTGAATGTTATCGGAAAATCAATTGAAGAAGGAGATAAGTGTCCGGACCTAAAATGGTCGAAGTTGCACGCTCTGACTAACAAGCTGTTTGGTTGGGACTACAAAACTTCTGTGGAAAGATTCTATGTATCTAAGAATAGTAGTACAAAGACCATCAAGCTGAAGTTGCTTAAGGATAAGTTTGAAAACACGCAGGAAAGAAGTTATAAGGATGGATGGGACCCCCCACAAATTCGTTATACAGCCTCTGCGTACCTGTTATTCATCTTGGGCACTAAGGTATTCCTTGACGCTAGTGAAAACAGGGTTAGTGCAAACCACCTTCAATACTTGGATCCGTTGGAAGAGGTTTTTACCTATTCTTGTGGCACCGTGGTAATGGCATATTTGATGGCGGAGATGAGAAGGGCCTCTAAGGCTGTTACAAACCAATTTTTCAGGAATTTCACTCTACTACAGGTAATTTTGTTTTTAAACTTATGCTCTTATGTATATTGTTCACATGTACCATTATTATGAACTTAGAAACAAAATTTACTGTTTCTTATATGTGTCATTCCACATTGGTATATGTGTGGGCTTATGAACACTTCCCAACATTGTAACCAAAGTCACGGAGTACTGTCGCATGAAGCCGTTAAAGCGTGTTGCTTACAGGAAAAGGAGGAAGCATTCATGTTTGATGAAAACATGAACCACATGGTAACCAAAGTCACGGAGTACCGCCAGCTGGGTGAATCGAAGACGAATTCTTCGTAAGAAGATTGATAGGTTTAGTGGTTTATGGTTAGGTTTTTTGGTTAGTTTTTGGTAAGGTTTTGTGGGTAGATCTCTATGTAAACCCTCACGAGACTATAACTCGTCCACTTGGGTCATCAAGTGGTTCAAAGGCTTGATGCAAGTGCTAAGTGCATCCGTGCTTCCTGCGACAAAGATTACATTTGAAATAAATTATAGTTCTTGCATACTATGTTAACATAATTCAATGCCGTTATAATGCCGGCGTAGATCTTATATATAACTCTATTCCGGGATAGAGTGTCAAAATGTCTGCGTACAATAAACCTTATTCCGGCATTGATTTTATATACAACTCCATGCCGGCATTCTCTTCATTCAATTCTCAACGGCTATTTTTTTTAAACCATAAACCAGAATGATAAAGTGGAAAAAGAGTCGTTGTGTCCTCATCTATTTAAAGCAATGGATACACCCATTGCACTTGATACCTCCAAAAAAAAAGAAAAAAAAAAGTAAGCTCCAACAATATCCCCAATGGAAAATCCATCACTAACTACCGATTTCATCATTGCCATGGAAAAAGAAAACTTAAGATGAACAAACTATCTACTCCGATAGGAACCTAATTATTATCCACCGCCAAATCAATTGCCATTATACAATAAAAAATTAGAAGGAACGAAGAAACCACCAAGTCAATTACCGCAATGGAAGAAGAGATACTTAAAAGGAAAAGAGAAGAAGAAGAGGTAGCAATTAAAGAAAAATATCGCAAAGAAACTAAGGAAATATACGAACGTGTAAAACAAGCGAAGATAGAAGCGGATGTTGAGGAAGAAACCGAATGGATTAAAAATTTCTACATAGTATCGGATTTCCCGGAAGATCACCGCCCTTTGGATTTTTTTTTGGGTCTTGTTAGTAGTGGTCCTTATATGCCGAAGTTTGAGGACGGTAAGTGCAAGAAACGCAAAATGGATTACGGGGATGAGTTTGTAGCAAATTGAACAACTTACCTCATAAAATTATGTCGCAAATACAACGAGTTTATCGCAAGATACATAGGGAATAAGTATCAAGCTCAGGACGCATATACCAAGTGGATAAAAGAGCCTTTTAGGAACTTCGAAGCTGCTTTGTTTATTGAATCTCGTTCTAAGAAATGATGTTAGTTGCAATTAGCTTAAGATCTTCCTTTTTATGTGGAAAGTTGTTTATGTGTTTAATGTTTTTAAGTTTATTTCCGTAAGATTAATATGAAGGCCAGTTTGGGACAGTGTGCTTATCCTGGACTCAATTTAAAATGATTGTCAGAATGCCGACATTGAATAATAACCAAAGACAATACCGGCACATGTGCCGGCGTTGAAGTGTGATCAACATAGAATGCCGGTATCCTGGACTCAATTTAAACTTAGTGTCAGAATGTCGGCATTGAATTGTACCATCTATCCATGCCGGCATTCTGACGGTTACAAACTTTTTTAAGTTTTGTGTCGGTTAAAAACTCCTTTATCCCACTTATGTGACGATTACAAAATATGTGTCGGTTACAAACTCCTTAATTCTATTTAAGTGATGGTTATTGAAAGGAAAGTATTCCATCTCTCTTTGTTTTTACTTCTCAGCTCTTCCAAAAGAATTTCCAAAACCACTAAACTCCCTTATTTTGTTTCATCTAAGAAGAATGGGTAGTCACAAACCTCCTGAAAAACCCAAACCCAATCCTGAAGAATCTGTTTATGATGGTGGTAAATCGAAATCAAAAGCGCAACAAGTGCACGAAGCAAAGATAAATCAAGCAGCTCTTGAACAAGATGATGATAAGGAAATAACAAACATGATGCAGTAAGTGATGTTTATGTTGAATTGAAGCATTTTTAGGGTTTATCCCATGCTAGAAAACACAAATTGATAGTTGCATGTTTAGTCTTTCTACTACACTAAAATAAAACTTTTAAATTGTAATATAGTCAATTGAAATTCAGTTACAATTTTGTTTCGCCGTAGAATTCAATTTGAATACCATGCCGGATTATATGTCTTGAACCCCCTTTTATTGCATGGAAATACCGGCATAGAAATCGAATTGAATACAATGCCGGTACTAGATGCCGGCGTATATATTAACTTATAATCAACGCCGGTACCCGGTGCCGGCTTTGTATTTTTAATAAATTCCATGTCGTTTTTTATTTCCTACTTTTGTTAAATCTCTGTACAAATTTCCCATATTACCGGCATAGTTTTTCTGTAAATAACTACTCCGGCACGATTGCCGGCAGTGTTGTGTTGTTTACTATCCATGCCGATTTTGGTTTCCTTCTTTTGTTAAATCTCTGTACAAAATTCCCTGAATACCGGCATTGTTGATATATGGCCATATATCCATCAATCAATGGATATATGGCCTTTCGAGTGGGAGTATGATGCTGTTCAAGCATTAGTCAGAGCATCTGGGTTATATCTCGTGGTAGAAAATTATGTGGCCACTGATCAAGTCACAACGAATTGCTTCTTGGAGAGGTTTTTTGGTGAAACTGATACCATGCATTTTCATTTTGGCGAGATGTCCATTATCCCTGAAGATATCCTAAGAATACTAGGTCTAGAGGTTCTTGGGAAAGCAGTTAAGGAAGGAGATAACTATAAGGATATATCTTGGACCAAGATATATGTGCTGACTAAAAAGTTGTTGGGATGGGACGAGGAGACGACTAAAGAAAATATGTACGTGGCAAAGAATTCCCGGACAAAGACTATCAAACTCGTCAAACTCACATAATTGTTTGGGCGTACGAAGGACAAGGAATCAAGAGGAGAATTGAATCCCGAACAAATTCAACAAGCTGCCGCGGCTTATCTGTTGTTCACCTTGGGCACCGTAATATTCACTGACGCTAGTGGTAACAGGGTGCATATGAACAACCTACAGTAGTTGGATCCCTTGGATAAGGTTCATGAGTATTCATGGGGCACTGCTTTCTTGGAACGTTTTTTGGCAGAGATGCGTATATCTTCTAAGGCGAACGCCGGTCAATTTAATGGGAATTTCACTGTAATTCAGGTATTTTTTTGTGATCATTGTCATTAATTTTGTTAGTTTCCAATTATTTTTTTCTTATACATTTCATTGGAACGATCTTTCATTCTAAAGGTGTGGGCTTATCAACACTTCCCAACATTGTTCACCAAGTGCAAGTCGTTGAAGTTGATACGTGAATGGCAACCGCATCATCCTCTAGCTCAGAAATACTTTTTCAACAATACTTTGACGCCCAATAAGAAACGTCGGTTTTTCTCCATGAGAGTTGTGATGTAATTTTAGATAGTGGTAGTAAAAGGTTCGTTGAGACTTGTGAAAGCAATTGATTTTAGACTTATTTAAACTAAAAATAGAGAAAATTTAAATCCAAATTTGTTTTTAAGATTGAAAATAACCAAGACACTAGATTCCACTATTACACATGAATGAATGATGGTAAAAATTCCAAAACTCTAATTATCTTTAAAATATTTTTTTATTAATTCACAAATAATCAAGCATATTCTCAAACATTAATTGTATCCCTTAAGCATAGATTATCTAAACAAAGTATAACTTATCTAATTGAATCACAACTAATTAAGAAAATTATGCAAACAATTAAAATTCTGCAAAGTAGTGATTTGAGTGAATTATAAAATGCAAATTAGAGAAAAGTAAAATAATTACCAATTATTCATGCATCAATAGCTTCCTTCGTGCCTTGATTACGCGAGAATTAACTCATCATCATCATGGAAACATGCTCAAAATTCATCTTTATTAATGCTAAAAAATGGTTCACAAATGATGAAATGGGAGAAAAAATGATAAAAACCGGGTTTGTAACACTTATATTTGTTACAAACTCAACTGTTACAGGAAACGATAACAGATAACCATCACAAGCACTGTTGAGGAACGACTGTCTTTGAGCGTCTTATGTTCTTCGTAAGTTTTTTACCAGCAGAAAAATTGTTCTTCCTGCAACTTTGATTTTCCGATTCTGTGATGCTCCAAACTGCTCCCAATTCTCCCTAGCCTTTGTAAGCATCCCCAGAACCCTATATATACTCGACAGGGGCTCAAAATCACTGTAATAAATCCGGAATCACTCTCATTAATGCTGCCAGCCACGGGAATATTTTCTTTCTTTTTTCTTCTTCTGCACGCATCTGTAGCATTCCAATTCACTCCAAACTCTCCTTGTTTGACTCCTTCACGCTTCTGCAGCGTCCAAACTCTATCCAAACACGCTCAAACTCTTTGTAATCCCGTAACAGACCCTTGCAAACTCGTGCTCCCCTATTTTCTTCCACATGATTATTCTGCCAAATCTAATCGAATCCAAGGTCCTTACCATCCTTGTTTAGTCGTATCAGACTATTACCAAACCAAATCCACGAAAATATTGCATAAAATCACGTCCAAAATCCGCCCTGAGAAATCTGCAGCTCTGTTCTTCTTTTTCACGCCTTTTTTCATTTACAAACGAAGAGGGTGAAGTGCCCCTTATCCTGCTACTTGGGTGCCGATAGTAATTTGGGTGCCCCTTAGTAATTTGGGTACCCCTTATCCAGTAGTGAGAGTCCGAATAACAAATGTCCCTTGGGTGCCTTTAGACAACTTTTCGAGCTGATTTTTCCAAAAATGTTTATTGCCAAAAAATACCTACAAACACATAAAACACCATAATAAGTACAAAAAATGGGTACTAACAATATACATAATAGAGATGAAAATAGACACATAAATGCGTCTATCAAGTTACTTTGGACTCTGTCGCTGCCCTAGATGTTGTGTTTGACCCATATAGGGATGCCAGAGGAGTTTACTTTATAAGGCGTGGAAATGTTTCATTTTACAACGGACCGTTATTTCATCCAAAAGGATTTGTTATGCACAACCCTCGCCGTGTAATGAGCCAACTTGGGTAAAAGCAGAAAAGTCTTACGGATACATCTTATAAGAAATTCTCTCACGTCTTTGATCAATGCCAAGCAAATAAGAAGCATACTCTGTTAGTTTATGACCCAACTCCCCTTCCTGCACATTGGAGGGAAAGGGAACTATGACAACTTGTGCTGGATAGGGTTGGTTGGGAATTGGCGGAAAACGGTTATGATTCCAAACCAGACTTCCTTAGAGGTCATTTGAGGTACTCGCATCCTTATATTGTACGCCCGACCACTGATGAAGTGCCTCCACAACCATAACCTCCCTCCACCACTCCGGATGAATTAACTGTTCCCGCACTTCAAAAGACCCTTACTTTGTTGGTACGTAATTCTTGATCACTTCTTATTCCTTTAATTTATATCTATAAACTTGTATAATTATAAATACCAAGTACCTGTTGAAAAATATGCCAATAGCGTCAGCGGCTTGGGAAATTGGGAAAGTTTTTTAACTGCAAGAACAAGAAAGAAGATGTGCTGACCCAGGAAGAAATGCAGACTGTCGAGAAAAAGATAGACAAAGTTGAAGATCCAGAGGAACAAAACTTGTGGGGCGAAAGGAAGAAAAGGGTACATAAGAAGCCAAGGACCGAGTGATCGAAGATGTTTGTTAATGTTTCTTCTATGGTATTAGTTAGGTGTTGAACAATCTAGTGTTTCTTTATGTTTGTTTGTGTGTCTTGAACAATGTTAAACATGTGTTTGTTTGTGTGTCTTGCTAAACTCTTTGCTTGTTTTTGTTTATGTTTGATTTGTTTTCGGTTTGGAACATCTTAACTTTGGAACAATCTAGTGTTGTGATTTGATTTATTATGTTTTTAAACAATCTAGTGTTGTTATTTGATTTGTTATGTTGATAAACCTGTGCAAAATTACCTCTTTGCCGGCATATATTTGGAATGTCGGCACTCTGAATTTTTAAGATCACAGAACTTTTAGAGTTTTTCTAACAGTACCGTCATGGCCGACAATGGTAAAAAGAATGCCGACACTCTGAATTTTCAAAATCAAATAAATAACAGAGTTTTGGCATTGAAGTTTTT
The DNA here is from genome assembly GCA_023531105.1 of Papaver atlanticum. Classification (NCBI taxonomy): domain Eukaryota; kingdom Viridiplantae; phylum Streptophyta; class Magnoliopsida; order Ranunculales; family Papaveraceae; genus Papaver; species Papaver atlanticum. The sequence goes on along the minus strand of JAJJMB010017971.1, from coordinate 1,507,804 downwards.
TTGGCTACCATGCCGGTAGTCTGCATTTTCCAGACGCAAAATATTTTTGTCAGAGTACCGGCACGGTTTGTAATTTAATTTCAATGCCAGCACATTTACTAATTTCTCTGTATGTTTTTCTGAAATCCCGACAGTGTTTCAAAAGTTTAGTTCTACGCCGGCACCAGCTTACGGCGTTGAAGTATTGAAACATAATCATGCCGGCATTGCATCAAAATATGATTTAATGTTTACAATTCACACTTCCAAAAAAACAAAATGTTGCGTATTAGTGAACCACATATACCCAAATTACTCATCATCGCTTCCACACATATGAACTTGTATCTTCTCTCGGGTAATTGATAGGGCCAACGCATCCCAAAGTTGGTGATTCTCCTTGTACAATTTCATCCATTCCTCCGAGTGATTGGGATCTATATCCTTGTTTTTAGTCAACGGGCAAACCGGTGGCAATGGACAGTTTTCCTTGAGTTTCAAAATAATGAAATGATTCTCGTTCACGAACGCCAAGACAACTCTTCTCTTCTTAACAGATCCTTCACACTTTTGCTACTTTGGTGTATATGTTGCTTGGACGGTGGGGGTAAAATAATGAAAATCACAATTAAATGTATCCGCCACTAGATGCCCGCAAACCGCCATTCTCATCCAATATTGAGTAGGAAGGAACTTCATCTCGTTCTCGGGCCCTAAAACTCGAGCATACAAACTATCAAACCCTTCTTCATCACCAAGCAATTGATCATAAAAGCTATTCTTTTTCATAAGTTGTTCGGCCATCTTCTTTCTAGCGTATCGGCCACGGCATGATAGCCACAATTTCCATACCTATCGACATCATTTGTATATACAATATACTCGCGAATAACCTCAGAAAGTTGCTCTACATAAGACTCTATTTTGGTATGGTAATGTCTATAAGTCTTACCTTTTTTGGAATCCTTAAACATCTTCATATTACCATTTTTTAGCTTAATTATATCCAATCCATCCTCTGCAATCTCTACACTTCAAATGTATTCAATATGTGACAGGAGTGGATACTTCCTTGGTCTACCCCTTCATTTTGGAACCGAAACTACATCAACTTTGGTCGTTCCTTGTTGTTGACTAGGCATGGGTCGCTTACCTCTGATATCACTTATATTTGGTGTGGCTTCGGAATTCTCACCTTGATGTGCTTGACTTGATGTACGTTCCTTATTCGGCCTTCCCCTTTTGTTTGGCACTGCCGCTCCATCAACTATGGGTGTTCCTTCAGAATGCTCGCCTTGTTCTTCCTTATCACTTGATGTTGGTACCTTTGTCGTCCTACCCCTTTTCTTTGGCACCGACGCTCCATCAACTATGGGTGTGGCTTCGGAATGCTCACCTTGTTGTTCTTTGTCACTTGATGAAGGTACCTTTGTCGGCCTACCCCTTTTCTTTGCAACCACCGCTCCATCAACTATGGGTGTGGCTTTGGAATGCTCACCATGTTGTTCTTGTTAAATCGATGTGGGTACCTTCTTCGGCCCACCTCTTTTCTTTGGAACCTCCGATCCATCGGCTTTTGGTGTGGATACGGAATCCTCCGTTTGTTTTTGACTTGATATTGGTTTCTTCCTCAGCCTACCCCTTTTGTTTGGAACCGACGCTTCTGTGAACCTTGCTTCTGAAATCTCACATGCGGTTGGATCACGTTTCTTACTTGCCTCGAGTTCACATTCACGTTGACTCATTTCTTTTAATTCAATTCTTTGTTTTCTCCTTGTCGTTTTTATTTATGGTCTACCGGGAGGATGTCCCTTTGTTGGCTCTTCACTTTGTGCTGTCCATGGGCGAGTAATTAGCCTTAGTTGGCTCAACAAGACTTGCCGGCTAGCCGAGTTGCCACGTGAGTAAGCTTCGAAGAATTCCTTTGCTTGTGATTGTCAGGGATCTTCCGTAGGGGGAGGGGTGAAAGAGAGTTGCTTCCAAAACGGATCGATAACCTCAATAGGTATCACTTCTTCATACATCACAAGCATATGATGACATAGAAGCCCCAAAGAAGACATGTCGGGACAAATACACACATCACCCGGTTTGCCGTAGTTTATCCCCCATATCATTTGTCTCATCATATGTTTTATTGCCCAATGAGACACGTTGAATTTTATTCCTCAAAGAAAGTTACCATATTGAATATATTGCGTCATCCTTTCCATTGAGCTATTCTCAAAATCCTTCTTGATCCTATCGATATCACTCTTAAAGTATTGCTCTATTGCCTCGGTGACCATAACCACGTCTACTTGGCTAGACTCGATGAGATCTTTAAATCTCCCATGAGCGGACTCCGCTATACTAGTTGCTTTATTCCCGTAGTGTCTATACCGGTTTTTCCATGCACACACAAATTTTTCCTTGAACTTATCCAACCATTGATTCCGACAATACGAGATGGCAGTCGGATAAACTTCGTTCCAATTGGCAATAAACTTGTCCAATTTCTTTTCGTACGTATCCTCGGTTGAGACCAATAAACTTTCTCCTAATCTCTTTGAAATTCCAACCACTTTTTATGATTTTCCTCATGTTTTTTGTCCACTCGCTCTTTGATCTTGCCTCTTTCATCTTCTTCTTCTTCGGGTGATAGTTTGTTCTTGCGAATGTCTTCCTCTAGTTTAACAATCATTCTCTTCTTAATATCCGCCTTAGTGGGTTCAAACAAGGCATGGCAAGCTTTTACCACATTTTGACGTATATGATATGTACATAGGAAATTTTGTGCATCCGGGAAGACGTCGGATATTGCATTCATTAATGCGTCATCTTGATCGGTTATGATCACCCTCGGAATATGATTTTCCCGGAAGAGTAATTTCAATTGTCGTAATGCCCAATTATAATTGTAATCCTTCTCGTTTTCCATTAAACACCAAGTCAATGTGAATGATACCTTATCTGGTGTTTTCCTCACGATGTTGAACAACGACATATTGTATTTGTTTGTCTTGTAGGTGCAATCAATCATAAGAACACCAAAACATGTATGATCCAATTTCGCAAGCAAAGGATGCGAAATGAATATTTGAAGAGGATTCTTGCCCGGCCCTCTTTTAATGATACGCGTGTAGTTGTGATCCCAAACTATCTTCTCAAATTCTTGCGTAACGCTCCTTCCTTCCCGTTCCACCCTTCTAATAGTTGCTTGTGCGCTATAAATTGTACTTAGAGAAGACACGTTCATCCGATCTTTCTCCTTAAAGCCTCTGAGAATTTTTCTTGGTTTGATACATGTTTTGGTCAATCTCTTTACATCCTCCATTTCGTGAGGTTTTAGCTTCGCAACTAGGGAGTGACCAACAAAATCTTCCGGATCGGGGTGGTTATGACGGCCGAACCACACCTTACAATCACATTCCTTGTCCTTGTCTCTTAAATTGAATACAACCTTAAATGGGCATTTATCCTTCCTCGTACGAGTCTTGTATACCCTATAAGTCTTCTTTGGATATACATAACCCTTTCTATTATTGCTATTCTTCTCCTTGTATTCCCCACTTCTCTCACAAACCATCTCAAAATGGATATCTGAACCTTGGGTATTCCTCACCATCACACACATGTTTTTAAGAGCCGTCTCTTTAGCCCATACAATTGCTTCATTTTTAGATTTTATTCCCTACATAAGGACAACAATGGGAGATTATAAGTTTCATTACAAGCAATCCATTAGTAAAGTTCAAGATACTAGGTGAAAAGTATTCTTTGGTAACATACCAGAGGCATTTTATAGTATTCCGACGTATCCTGACCAAGCGGTCTTGCATTTGTTGGATCAATATATGTCACAACCTAAGGATCGAATGAAAATAAAATAAATTAGTTACAATTTTAAAAAAAATACTATGCCGGACCACAGTTCCGGCATGCTCGACCACAGTTCCGGCATGATCGAACTGAACCGAAACTGAAGACCAAATTTGAAACGCTTTCCGACATACAAATTTCATTTGAAATCAACGCCGGAAACAGAGGTGCCAGCATGATTGTTATCTATGGTTCCACGCCGATACTCTGTTCCGACGTGGTCGATAATTAATATACCATGCCGGTATTTAGCTTGGAAGACACTGCTTCCTGTATGTTTTTTTGGAGGTACCGGCATGATGACATTAGAATTGAACCATGCCGGTAGCATATTCCATGGTAGGTAAAAAGTAACTTTTGTATTGGCATGGTGTTTTCAGTTGAATACAATGCCCGCTTGCATTTCAAAATAGGGGATATTGTTGGCCGGCATGGACATAGTATGAATACCATGCCGGTAATAGTGCTGTTGGAATTGTATTCATACTACGTCCATGCCGGCACCGAGCTTTTTCAGCTGCAACAATGGTGGATTCAAAGAAAGAAAAAAAATCAAATTTTCAACCCATTGGCACCTTTACCTGAGTATTGGGAGTGCTTGTATGTTGAACTAGTTTACTCTCTTGGGTTGGTTCTTCAAGAAACTCTCCATGCTCATAAAAATCATGATCCAAGGGTGTTGGTTCCACAAATACTTGCAATTGCGAGTTGTTGTCATTAGCAGAAGATTGAAGATATGCTCCTTGTTGTAGTTGAGCTAAAGATTCAGCAGCAATTCTCTCTTCACAATCATCCTCCATTTTCACCAAAAAAAATTCCCTCTCAATTTTTTTTCCCTCCTTCTACTCTCACCTCACTCACCCAAATACAAATAAAAATACACACTAATAATTTATCAAATAATCTTATAAATTTACTAATTATAATTAAACACTAAACCTGATTAGTGAGGGGTAGATTAGGTATTAGGTAAAATACTTAGATAAGGGGTGACCCTGATTTGATATTTAAATCCAGTTTTTTTTCCTTTTCCTCTATCCCCAATTATTTCAAGTATCCCCCAATTGCGTGTTCTTAATAATTGAATAGGAAATTAGATATTTATTATACGGGGTACGTAATACCTAAAGTATCATTAAAAGTAATTAAATTTAAGAAATTGGGAACCGGTTATCCCAAATCAAAGTGGTGAAAATATCATGTTTACTTTTTAATCATTTGATTTTCTTTTTTCCTTTCCTTCCTCCCAAGTATCATACATTTCAAATTCTGATTCGTATAATTATTACACCTAGCAGCCTTTAAGCCAACCTTATGATCGGTATCCTACACAAATTGAAATTTTTGGAGATAATAATATCAATGGATGAACTTAAGAACATTCTTTTGCAAATTCTGGTCATGTTATATGTACATATATATTGCTCATTTCTTTGGAATAAGGAGATAATTGAGGAGGTTATCTCCTCTTTGGCAGGTAATCAGTACAGGTGTTGCAACAAAAATAATGGGTTTTCACTAATGTTCCAATATAAAAATAACCAAAAAAATTTATACATGGGCAAGATAATATGCATTTTGGCGAAAGGTTCATAATTCATATCTTCAGATGGCGCAAACACCACACAACAAGATAAAATTCTAACTCCATGAAAAAGAAAAAGAAAAAATGCCCGGTGAGATTGGACTCGAACCCCTCAAGCGCCTGGCTGGTTACTAAGCATAATTAAAAAGTCGCCTTATCCACCAGGCCAGCGGCGCCTAGCTTAGAGTCTTAGACATAAGATGGCATTCTATTTTCGTGGTGCATCTTGGTTGTAATAAAGTACATACCAAAACATGATTTTGTTTCGTGGTTCTTCTTCTTTCCCGAGATTGATTTTTCATCCCCTCTTTAAAATTCTCAGGAGAAGAAATATTCTCTGTAAATTTGCTTTCTAGAAATTACAGTAGGGTATTTCAGTGGATACTTTATATAGGGTTAAAAGAAACTCAAATAATGAGTCTGTAGGAAGGAAAATGTCACCAGGTAGAAGAATGGTAAATTATTCTCCATACGCTTAACCTTCTCCTGAAAATACTAAGATAGTTGGTTCTCTGGATTTTTTGTTCCGGCATCTCCTATGATAGATAATAGTGTTGGGAAGATAGTTTCAATTGTTTTTGGTTCTGAAGATTCTCATTCTTCCGATAATGATAGTGATGATAATGGCTGACTATTAATGATCCAATTAATGGTAATTCTATTTTTTTACAATAATTTTTGAACTTTAGTTTAGTTTTACATGATTCAGGAGTTATCGACTTATAATATAGTGATGGAGTTCCATAATTATAATTTCATTCCATGCTATGTTTATATATGGATCCTTGCATCATTAGATTCCATTCAGGATTTGTAATATGCGTAATCGGACATGCTTTTTACATACTTCTCATTATTTGGGTACCAAATTCACTTCTTTAGGCTTTTATTGAATCAAGAAGTGGATTTGATTGTACATCTTTTTGATATATATATATATATATATATATTAAACATGATGTTAATATCAACAACCTTCTTGATTATAGTTGATTTCGTCACCATCGTCACCATGTTTTCAATGCATCATGATTGTAACAGAGTACATACAAAATGATTATTTTTATTTTGTACAAACTTGCTATAACTATGCCCAAGAGGACCAAGGGACATCATCACACTTCTCAGTTATGTTGTTTAAGATCTTTCTGATAAAGATATCATTAGACACACAAACGCAAGCTATTTTATCAAAGAAATTCATAACTGACTCATCTTTGTAGATTATTTGAGCAAGTGTACTTTTTCATATATTCCACCCATACCTACTACGGAGACGACGAAAAATATTAAGGACGATAGTACATATGATTTCTGAACTGTATTTTTTTTTTTTT
>JAJJMB010017971.1:1428760-1501032 GCA_023531105.1 Papaver atlanticum | reverse complement strand
TTTTTTTTTTTGTCAAAAGTTTATTCATTCTTTTATCAATACTTGCATATCGACGTACGAAAGACTTAACTTTTCACAACGTATGGGACAATCATAGTTCACGGACGCAAACACACATATTCCATAAAAAATTGCAATATATAAAACCATAAAGATTAATACTGCAAAAATCATCTTCCAAACAAACTTTAGAATTTAAATAATAAATCTAAAAACATTAAAGATGAAAACATTGGACATAGCTATGTGTAATCATAATAATGACTATTCCAAACTCTAGTTATTCTTCTTAAAACCACAAGAATAAAATTCTCATAAGAAGCTTTCCTAGGCAAAAACAAAACAGAACTCCTATGAAGTATTTCACTTACTTTTAATACTCTTCTCATATTCCCTATATTCATCAAGATCGTCTTCGATCAGATCAATCCTGGATTCAAGGTTATCCATCTTTTCTTTTAGTCTTTTGGAAGAGACTTCAAGTTCATTCTTCAGGGCGCGCACTTGTTCCAGGACGAGATCCATGGTTAAAGAGAGCTTATCAAAATGAGAGACAGAGGGATTCCCATCAGGGGAGGAATCACGCTTGTCAGAGCACATCTCACCATCACAAGAGTCAAAACGAACCTTCTTAGAGGGAAAAAGAACAGTCCAGGCATCACTTTCTTTGCTTGAAAGACTTGATGAGGACATGATAGAAGAGAAAAATGAAATGCTCTCACCAAGGAGAAATCTTCATCTTTAAAAAGGAATGAAGATAGGGGGTAAATTTCCAAAAAGACCTTTGACCAAAACCCTAACAGAATTTGGTTATCCCCAAGAAAAAGTCTTTACAATAACAAAAACGTTCACGTACACAAACGGTTCTTGACAAAACAAAAAATTGAAGAGCAACAGAAAGAAACAAAATAGGGAATCAACAGAAATATTTCGTCACAACCCTCTTAAAGATTATGATTCTTGCCCAAGAGACATAAGCAAGAATCATTTTGATCAAAATTACAGAATGTAATTTCTCCAATCCATAACAGGACTGGGAGTTTTCTTACGAGGGGATGAAGTGTTTGTTATTCCTTGTTTCTGTTTTTCCTTAAAGAAAGAAGAGTTATGCACATCATTCTTTCCCTTGTTTAGCACAGTTTTGAATACCTTGTTTGTTGATTTTTACAAACTATGAATGGTTTTGGAGATCTCTTTTGAAAGGAATGAGGATTTCCTAGGAGATTTCCTTTTCATCTTCTGAAAACAAGGTTTGACAAAGGAGAAATATTCTTGACCTTTAGTGCTTACAATTTCAAGATGATTCTTATTTTCACACAAGGAGACCAAACAGTTTGGTTCTTGTGGTTCTTCATATCATCCTCTTCAGGGTGATTTGAGATAGGCATGGAATCAGGAGTAATTTGCTGATAATGCTTACAAGAATCAATCGAGAAAGTACGATGTTTCTTATTAGAATCACACATGCAAGTGATAGCAACCTCCTGTCTTAATTTAAACAGTTGACATTCCAGATCTTCAATCTTTTTTAATCAAGGCTTCCTTTTCCAGTTGGAATACTTCTGGAGAAGTAAGATTGTTCATCGCGGAATAGTCAGGACTGTTAGGAGGACAAGTGTGATTATCAGCAAAGAGATTAAGAGAACTTTCACATATATCAACATCAGGACAGTAGTCGAGAGTTGCCATCCATGCTTTAGTTATCTCACTTAACTCTTCATCAGAATTTATGGAAGTATCATGGACACCTCTATAGAACTTAGAACAAGTTTCATAGCTTTCCTGAACTTTTCTATTCATTTTATTGATTGACTGAGCTTTGTTTTGAGACTTTCTTTTACTTTGTCTAAGAGTTTTCTTAAGCTGTTGTACAAACAGTGACAAAGTTGAAATGAAGCAATTCTCATTCCTTGTATCAATCAATTTAGGACGTCGTGACTTTTTATCAGATGTAGCAACATGGTTGCTAAACAAGTGACGTTTTTCTCTTTGACTAAGTTCAAGTTCAAGATCGAAAATCTTAAGCTTTTCAATAAGAGTATTTCTAGAAAGTGTATTAAAGTTATTTCCCTCAACGATGGCATGCTTCTTAGAATCATATCTAGATAGCAGCGATCTGAGAATTTTCATCACAATGTCCTTTTCAGGAATAGTCTTACCCAATGCAAAGGATGCATTAACGATTTCAGACACTTTGTGATTAAACTCATCAAATGAATCTTCATATGCCATACGAAGGTTTTTCAATCGGAATTTAGGTTTTGAAGCCTGGATTTCTTTTCATTGGTTTTCCCTTCAAATACGGTTTCTTAGATATCCCAAGCATCTTTAGACCGGGTGCACGTAGTCACATGATGCTGAAGATCTGGGGTAATGGCATGTATGATGGCATTAAAACCGTCGGAATTTTGCTTTGCAGCAAGTATCTCAGCAGCGTCATATGCACCAATATATTTAGGTACGGTTGCATCTCTTACTTCCACAACGGGAGCATCATAGCAATTAACTACATAAACCTATGATTGAAAATCACGCGCTTGAAGAAAGGCACGCATAGCAATTTTCCACCACAAGTAATTTGATACATCAAAGACTGGTGGTACGTTTATAGAGATATCACTTCTTTCCATAGAGTCAGATCGTTACAAACACAGAATTATAAGGTCTTAAACGTGTTTGCCTGCTCTGATACCAATTGAAAAAGTGGGGGTACAACAACCTCACCCAATAATTCGCTTAGCAATCTGTATGGACTAAATCCAATATACTTTTAAGAGAATCAACTAGACAGTCAGACTCAATCTTAATAAAAAGTATATCAAAGAGTTATATCTCAATTTCTCGATTCGATACTTACTCAATCAAATAGACATATGCGAGTCTAATTGAATACAAGAGAAATTAACTTGAACGGTACCAAAGACCAATGTTTAAGTATCAATCAATATCAATCAACAACCAAAGTTCGGATTTCCCAATTGATTGATTCAACGCACAACATATGATATTTCAATTATATAACAAAATACAATGCGGAAAATAAATAACACAGACACCAGAAGTTTTGTAAACGAGGAAACCGCAAATGCAGAAAACCCCCCGGACCTAGTCCAGATTGAACACACACTGTATTAAGCCGCTATAGACACTAGCCTACTACAAACTAACTTTGGTTCTGATTGTAGTTGAACCCCAATCAATCTCACACTGATCCAAGGTACAATTTCGCTCCTTACGTCTCTGATCCCAGCAGGATACTACGCACTTGATTCCTTTAGCTAATCTCATCCACAACTAAGAGGTACTACGACCCAAAGTCGAAGACTTTAATAAACAAATCTGTATCACACAGAAAAGTCTACAAGAATAGATAAATCTTTCTCCCACAGAAATACCTACAAGTTTTGTTCCATCTTTTGATAAATCAATGTGAACATGAACTAATCGATAACCCGGACTTATATTCCCAAAGAACAGCCTAGAATTATCAATTACCTCACAATAATCTTAATCTAATAGCGAAATAAGATATTGTGGAATCACAAACGATGAGACGAAGGTGTTTTTGACTACTTTTTTATCTTTCCTATCGAAGAAATTAATCTCAAGCCAATCTTACGATTGCACTCAATCACGATAGAAAAAGCAAGATCATATCACGCAACTACAGAGAAAATAGTTGGGTATGGCTTCACAATCCCAATAATTTCTTCAAGTCGTTAACCTACAAGGTCTCGGTAGAAACCTAAGGTTAAAGGAGAATCGACTCTAGCTTATACAACTAGTATCACAAAGGAGGTGTGGGATTAACTTTCCCAGTTGCTAGAGTTCTCCTTTATATAGTCTTCAAATCAGGGTTTGCAATCTAAGTTACCTTGGTAACAAAGCATTCAATATTCACCGTTAGATGTAAACCTTATTAGATTCAAGCTAATATCTTTGAACCGTTAGATCGAACTTAGCTTGTTATACACAAATGAAATTCACGTCATTTAGGTTTGAGTAACCGTACCTAAACGTGTACACTTAGTTGGTTCAACAATAGTTAACCAAATGGTTAGCCATATGAGCACTTTCTTATCAACCTTATTCATCTTCACCATAACTAGTCAAAATGACTCAAATGAACTAGTTCAAGAGTTGTTCAATTGCTTAGATCTTATAGAAGTATACAAGACACAATCGAAGCAAAATCGGTTTTGATTCACTCGAATCGATTCATGAACTTTATAGCCACAGTTTGCAAGTATGAATTCCTTAGTTTATATATATTAAAGTTCACGAATAAACCAATTTTAGAAAGCAACACACTTAAGTATGCGTACGGGTATGCGTACTTAAGTAACCAGATTTTAGTTTGTTTTGGTTTCCAAACTCAGCGGAAATTCAAGGACGTGAACTTTCCTCCAGTATGCGTACGGTTACACATACTTAGGTAACCGGATGAGTTGATTTTGATTTCCAAACTCAGTATACTTACCCAGTCTCCGTAAACCATTTAGTACACAAACAAGTATGCATACATTTGGTTCCCGGTTTTTGACTTATACATTAATGCGCGAACACATTATATGCATATATCCAAAGATGGTTACATATTCTATACTCTTTATTTCAATCATTGAAACATTCTTAGAGGATGTTAAATTGAGGTTATTCACACACTATTTTTCATCAAAGCAATTTTCGAGATATTGAAATAATCAACATGACTTTCGTCACTTGTAAAGATGAACTTGGCCAAAGAGAAAGCTTACCAACACATATTTTGAGAAAAAGATAAGCGAGATAAACTCGGCTCGAAATAGCAAATGTGTATAATCGAAGTCTATATAGCAATACGACTTTTGTCTCAAGATAAGAGATAGAGTAGATAGACTTTTTGAGTGATAGATAAGTTCAAGCCTCCACATACCTTTTAGTCGATGAAGTTCCTTTAGTTCCTTGAGTAGTTCTTCGTCTTTGTATGATGAACGTCGTGGAGTCTAGAGCTCAACTACACTTTCTATCCCATTCTGAGACTTAGCTATAAGTAGACTAGAAATCATGACTTATAGTTTTGGCAACTAAACCTGACAACAAGCTTGAGATAGCAACGCTTGCGACTTCGACCGAGAAGTACTCTAACACCAATAGAATCAAGTTGGTCTTGCAAGTCTTTATTCCGACTACGAAGTCTGTCATATTTAACTTTCTCACTGAAAATGGTGCTTTCAGCTTCCGAGAGTTTCTGATGACATTCTTTAAGAAGATTATTAGCAACTGGATCTATATGGAACACTTCTTCGTCTAAATCAGAATCAGTATCCGAAAGATTTTTTCCAGAAGCTAGTGCAACCTCGCCTGCGTACTCTTGGTGATCATAATATTCAGGTCCATCATCAAGAGTAGGCAAAGCTGCTGCATATGCCGATTATCTACGGCTCCAGCTAGGACATGCTGAATAAAAGTGCCCGAAACCACGACAGTTAAAGCATTGTACATCATCATTAGGAGATGTTTCACCTTTAGAAAACCTCTTTTTCCTGTCTCTCAAGATTTTTCTAAATTATCGTGGAGTAACATCTTAGCATCTAGTGAACTAGATTTATCCTTAGAGGATTCAGAATTGTTTGCAGCTTTAAAAGAAATCACTTCTTTTCCAGACCGGTGTTCATTATCAAATATCTTTAACTTTCCAACAAGAATATTCTTGGAGAGTGTAGAAAGATAGTTTGCTTCTTCAATGGCATGTTTCTTAGACTCGTATCTTGATGGTAGAGACCTGAGAATTTGCACACAATAACTTTCTATGGAATAGTTCTTCCTAATGAATATGAGGCGTTAACTATTTGAGAAAGTCTTTGGTTAAACTCATCAAAGGTTTCATCATCATACATGCGAAGGTTTTCCCAGTCAGATGCTAGGTTTTGAAGCCTTGCTTCTTTCTCTGCGGCATTCCCTTCAAATACGGTTTCTAAGATATCCCAAGCATCTTTAGACTTATTACACGTAGTTACGTGGTGCTGAAGATCCGGGGTAATGGCATGGATTATAGCATTTAATCCGTCAGAATTTTTCCTTGCAGTATTAATCTCGACATCACTATAACTACCAATATCCTTTGCAACAGTTACACTGTCTACTATAACTGTTGGAGGATCATAGCCATTAACAATACGAACTTATGATTGAAAATTTCGCGCTTGTAGAAAAGCATGCATAGAAATTTCCACCATAAATAGTTCGTGCCATCGAAGGATGGCGGTACGTTTATAGAGATAGCACTTCTGTTCATAATAATCAGATTGCTTCAAACACAGACTTATAAGGTCTTAGCGTGTTTGCCTGCTCTGATACTAATTGAAAAAACGGGGGTCTAACAACCACGCCCAATATTTTGTTTGGAAATCTGTATGGACTAAACCTCAATAATATTCCGAGAGTGAAAACTCAATCAAAGAATAATACTAAAGAGTTTATCTCTTTTTCTCAAATCAATCAGCAAATCAAACAGATAGAAATCTATAAGCCTGATTGATGTGAGAAATACTTGGACGGTACAAAAGACCAATATCCAAGATCAATCAAAATCCTATACAACAAACAAGGTCGGATTTATCAATAATGATTAATTAACGCACAACCTGTGATATTTCAATTATAAAGATAAACAATATAATGCGGAAAAGAAATAACACAAACACCAGAAATTTTGTTAACCAGGAAACCGCAAATGCAGAAAAACCCCGGGACCTAGTCCAGAATAAACACACACTGATATAAGCTGTTACACCAATTCCTACTACCTATTTGGACTAGATGTAATACCTGTTACAGCTGTATTCAAGCACTTATAGAACTCCTAGCAGAACACCGATTCTCTTTAGAAGTTATTCCCGAAAATCTTCTGGCAGAACAAAGTTCTCTTCAGAAGATAAAACAACACGGTTGATACTTTTCCATGTTTTATTTTCACAAAACATCGAAACGATTTTATAAGGACCCTCAAGCTCGTCAACGTTATTTGAATGGTCTAGCGATGATCAAAAGACGTTTTAGCCGTTAATAACTCGATTAGTTAATATAGATTCTAATTAATAGAAATTAATATAACAATGATCTAGATACGAATCTAGTATCACTATTTATATCTCGAAAATTTATGCGAAATGGACTACTCGAACGTGTCATTCGGATATCGGACAAAGAAGATATCATCAGATGATTATGAAGGGAAAAATGGTCTTTTTGCGGACAACCGCCTGGCTGCCTTTATCCGTTTCTTGGGTGCCTTTAACATTTTGATTGGCCTTATCCAAGCCGAGAAGATAAACTCGAATTCCCTTTTTCTTTCATATTATTCTTTCTTCTTCTCATATTTTCTTTCTTCTTCTATTCTTCTTCTCTCCTTCTACTCTAGCGATTCAGAGAGTAAAATCTCTGTTGAGAAATTTTGTAGAAACTTAGTGAAACTAATGGTTCGAGGTAGGTGCTGGGAATATTATAACCTTGACTTAATTAGGGTTTTTGTGTTGATTGAAGATAGATGATTCAGTGAAGTTATTAGATGAAATTGATCGAGGATTAATTGAAGTTTAAGGATGAAATAAAGTAATTGTTCATGGGTTTTCATTATTGAGAGATAAGAAGAAGATTTAGTAGGTGATTCTCAAATTGCAGTGAAGAAAGGAAAGTTTAGGGTTTCTACAAATTGATTAGAACTCGATTTCGGGAAAGGATTAAGAGGAATTAGAACATAGATTAAAGAGGGGTTTGATATTCTTGAAGAGGTTAATTGATGTTTCGAGTTTGAATTCGAGATTGAAGATAATTAGGGTTTATGTTCTTCAAGAAATAGAAATTGGGGTTTCAGCAGAATTGGCTTGGTGAAGTGTCAATTCAGAGGAGGCTAATGGTTGGGGTAAGTCTCTTTGATGCTTAATTTCGCTATTTAAAAGTTGAATTATTTAGATTGTAGATTCATGAATTTATGACTGATAGATTGAATGGTTGGTTGAACTGGAACTATAGTGGTTTATGAATTACAAAGGTTCTGTGTTGAAATTGGAATTGTAGATGGTGTTATTGTTGAGATTCAGGTTGTGAATGTGTGCAGAGTTGTTTGGATTGGTGGCATTGTTGCTGTTGTGAGTATGACAGGTGGTGGTAGAGTTATATGTGAAGGTGGAGTGATAACAAGAGATTGGTGTTGGTGGTTTTGTTTGTGTGGCATTGGTGATGCTAAGGCAAAGGTTGTGGTACTGTTTGTGTTTGAGACTTTGTGGAAATGAAATCGAGTATCTGGTGGTGGTATAATTGCAGTTAGTGGTTCTGAAATAGTGAAGCTAAGTTATTAAGGTGGGATTAAGACTCTCAATTGAGATCTGGTAGAATTGCTGCTGATGTTGTTTATTCAAGTGGATGTGTGTAAGAGATTGGAGATGGTGATGCTGTAAAATCATGGGAACAACCTGAGTTGTGTATGGGGTGAACTGTGTAAGGGAAATGAGTTAAAGAGAGGGATTTTATGTGGTTACTGACTCAAGGCATTGAAGCTGAATTGTTAGATTTAGGTTAAGGATATTATGTTTCCTGAAATGAAGATTCAGATGATAGAAAAATGATATAGGAATGTAGAAAGGGTGTAGCTTGCAACTGCAATTGCAGGTAAACTTAGTTCGCATTTGTAATTGAAATTCAAAGTTGTTTTGTATTTGAATTGAAGTTGCTTTGTTAATCAAGAAGTTGAGAATATAAGAGATAGAGTTGAACTTGGTCTGCAATAGAAGTATGCCTGTTAGTCATCCCAGTCAAATGTCTGACTAAATTGTGTAGTTGACTCAGTTAGTCTGACTGAGTTGAGTCGTTGTGACTCACTGGGTTCCCTGTTTTGACCTAAGTAGACTCAGTTGACCGAGTTAGACAATTGACCTGACCTTGACCATTTGACCAAGACTTTGACTGTTGACCTGACTTTGGACGCTGACCGTTAGTTGAATCTCATTGACCGGTAGTTGACTCATATGGACTGGACCTTAGTTTAATGGGCTTGTTAAGTGAACTTGAGCTTAGAGTTAGTTTTCTTATCTTGATGAATTGGACCCTTATGGTCCGAATTAAACTTTGGTTTCTTCTACAAAGTTGTAGATATTCGTGAGACTTAGCTAATGGATTATATAACCAATCTAATTGAATTAGTAGACCTTAGATATGTTAAAGATAGATAATAAAAGGTGTAGAACCATAAATGGGCTTAGAACCATTAGATAGAATTATATGATTCTTATATGAACCATTTTGGATAGATTCTTAGAGTTCTTGTGTGATTAACAGTTAGTCTATATTAACAACGATCGATTCAAAGGATGAACCAGTGGATCGTGGATCTCGAGGTAGGTGTGGCTTGTCATCCAAAGAGGTGGGAATTTACATTTAACTCTTTTGAAACCATTGTTGTTTTCTTTTACAAAGATTTATGTTTATCAAACTCATGCATTGTCTATTTGTGCATTCCATGCATTGTTTAATTTTGAGTTCCGAATGTTCTGTGATTCTTTTAATCTTTTCATGGTTTGGAAAGGACTTGAAATATTTTGTTTATCTTTATGAATTGTTATGGGAAATGAGAATTTCCACCTGTGGTATATATGATACGCTCCTTCACATTTATATCTACTTACTTTCAGCTTTTATGCTATGGCTACGGCGATACACCACAATATTATTATTCGGTGTGGAATTGGCATCAATATTATACATTGTTTGAAAAAAGGAGTTTTTACATATACATGTTTGTTTGTTTCAGTGACTTGGTCGCTATTTAATGTTTGGGAAAACATGTATTGTTTTCCAAATCTTGCATATGATTACTTAAAAGTTAAATGTTATTTCTACTGGGCACCCCTTTAGGGATGATGTGCTCACCCATTCCCACTTTCAGTTTCAGAGACAGATCAGAGTTGCGCAGCGAAAGTTTCAAGGGTTGAGTTCGTTAGTTGGTTAACTTTGACTATGTTTATTTTGTTGTATATTTTATTTGTAAACCAAATGACTATTGTATATGTATCATTTGAGAGGAGTTCTTGTATTTATTTCAGAGAGGGTTTAGATTCCGGTTAATCTTTGTTTAGAACTTCTTTCTTATTGTTTAAATGGATGTTTTAGATCCTTAGTGCCTCTTATTTAGTTAATCTCTTAGATTAGTCGGCTGCTAGCTTTGGGGACGCTACAGATTTCCCTTTAGATGTAAATCAAGGTTTTGGAAATCTTGTGTTTGTTTTGAGAAAAACAATTACTAGGTAAAAGTAATATCAAAACAAACTTGTAAATTAGGGATTATTATACTCTTCAAAAATAGGAAGAGAAACCTAATGATTCTACAAGAAGAACAACTAGAATAAATGTAGAGATATCTTATTTAAAACTTCTTAAGGATTTTTACGAGATACCTTAATCGAAGTTTTCTTTCTAGCTTCCGATTTCGACTAACAAGTGTTGGTAGACGATCGGAAACTGAAATCTATCAAAACCTAGGGTTTATGATCAACAACTCTTGAATGGTTTTATAACAGAGGAGAAAACCTTAGAATAGACAAGAGGTGAAAAACCAAGATTACAAGTTGTATAATCAATCACAAAGATTAAATCCAACTCGGCTTTGTGATCCCCAATACAAAGACTTTTATCTCACTCTTTTTCACGAAGAACAGAAGACATGGAAAACAACCTTGTGAAGCTAACACCAATTTTCCAAAGGGGATGAAAAAACGTGTAGCACTCACGAACCCTTTATTTATAGTGAACAATAGCTTGGAAGCTAAGCAAAGCTATTTTCCTTTTTCAAGACTCTCCTAATTTTGGGAGTCTTTCCTAAGTTACAACTCTTGCCAAAAATAATTAAATAATTAATTAATTTAGCAAATATTGTATTTATGTGAGTAAATCACAATTTATCTTAGGAAGGAATCACAAACACTTTAATATGGTAATCAAATATGTTTGGAATAATAGCTATCTTGCCTAGATAAAGAAACATCAAAACTTGACCAAAAATGGCTTCTAGTCACGTAATTGGGCTCAAGTCCGTGAACCGTTACAAACAGTTCGTGGATTGTTTCCTACCAACGAACTGTAATAATTACAGCAACACTTATAATTGTTACTTTAATAAATCACTCATAACTTCATCGTTATAACTCAGAATTGAGTGATTTTTGGCTCATTGAATTCGTAAGCTCATTAAATATAACATAAGAACCTTTCCAGGGATAAAGGTTATTGTTTCAAAAGTCATGACTCAAATAACCTCGAGTATATATACATAAATGTACATTTACCGTCAATAGAGTGAGCATTTGTTTGGATAGATTAGAAAGGTAGAATTGAATAAGAACCCAAATGAAATCAATTACCACATACCTTTTTTGATGAAGTCCTCGTTGATGTCTTCTTGTAGTCTTCAAACTTCATCCTTCAAGGATAGCTTCGATTCTACTGCTTAGACTTAATCTAGTCTGAAACTATCTTTAGTATACTAAATCAAGAATGTATTTTTGCAACTAAAATTGACAACTAACTTGACATACCAACGCTAGTGGGTTCAATCGAGAAATGCTCTAACAGTTGCGACTAGATACGATTCTCTTTCAACCTAGGTTTTTCCTAAAACCATTATAGGTTAACTACTTAAAGACTTCATTGGGATTCTGAAGCCAGACCCAACTATTTTCTCTGTAGTTACGTGTTGTGATCTTACTTGTTCTATCATATTGAGTACTATCTTCTCTAAGATTTGCTCGAGATTTATCTCCGATAGGTGAGATATAAAAAGTAATCACAAAGCTCTTCATCTCATTCTTTGTGATTCCACAATAAATTGTTCTACTACCATATATTTAAGTTATAGTGAGGTGACTGATATTTCTAGGCTGTTCTTCGGGAATATAAGATCGGATTATCAATTGGTTCCTGTTCACCTTGATTTATCAAAAGACGGAAAAAACTTCGTAGGTATTTCTGTGGGAGACAGATTTGTTTATCAATTCTTCGACTTTGGGTCGTAGCAACTCTTAGTGGTAGGTGAGATCAGCTAAGGGAATCAAGTGCGTAGAGTCCTGCTGGGATTCAGAGGAGTAAGGAACGCGACTGTACCTTAATCAGTGTTGTATTGGTTAGGGCTCAACTACATTCTTGTCCGAAGTTAACTTGTAGTAGGCTAGAGTCTGTAGCGACTTAATACAGTGTGGTGTTCAAATCTGGACTAGGTCCCGGGGTTTTTCTGCATTTGCGGTTTCCTCGTTAACAAAAATTTTGGTGTCTGTGTTATTTCTTTTCCGCGTTATATTTTCTATATAATTGAAATATCACAGGTTGTGCGTAGTTCAATCAATTAGTAAATCCAACCTTTGGTTGTTGATTGAAATTGATTGACACTTGAACATTGGTCTTTGGTACCATTCAAGTTGTTTCTCATAATAATCAGGATCGCGGATTTGTATCTGTTTGATTTGCTGATTACATTGAGAAACAAAGATATAACTCTTGGATATATTTTCCTTGATTGATTCTGACTATCTAGTTGATTCTCTTGGAATTATATTGGAGTTAGTCCATACAGATTTCCTAAACGAAATATTGGGTGTGGTTGTTAGACCCCCGCTTTTTAAAAAATAATCTTCCCGCACTCTAAATCAGGTAAATACACCACAACCTCTGGGTACAGTTGTCTAGTCCAACAGGAGAACCTAGCACACCCACACCCCCTCCCAACCACCAAATTCTTATGGACATTATCATGTGCTCCAAAAATTCAGTTTTTCTTGTAGAAAGCTATCAATGAAGGTTTACAAACATTATCTATGCTCCAACATATCAACCTATCTAACTCCAACCTATGCCCTCGATGCAACTCCGAGCCTGAAACAGCTACTCACATGATGATTCACTGTACGATAGCTATGTCCACTTGGACCACCCTATCTAACCACATATCAACAAACCAACCCCAAGGTAACCAACAACCAATTACCTAAACCACCAAACAACAATATCACAGATTCTTTAAATGCGAGGAAATACCTCGACCATCACATCTTGTTGTTTCCTTATTTGATCACTATGGACGATCAGAAATGAACTCATGTTCAGTCAAATGCAATCCACTCATGAAGACATCCTAGAAAGATTTCTAGCAAAACAACAAGAATTTGAATGGACGATAAAGGTTTCCCCTCCAATTCTCCCTGGGGAGCCTCCTCACAGAATGGCAACAAATATAGCCAAAACTTCTATAACCATTAAAGTGGGTTGGAGCATCCCAGCACCAGATTGGTTTAAAGTAAATACTGATGGGGCATCTAGGGGTCACCCAGGTATGGCAGGAGCAGGATTCATCTGCAGGGATTCGAACACGCAAATAGTAATGGCTCTTGCACAACCTCTATAAGAATAACAACGGCGCTAATAACAGAAACATATAACAAAATGATAGAAACAAGAACATCGATTGAAAAGAATTGGACTAAGGTCCTATATGAGACGGACTATAGGAATCTCTTGCACTTCATTAAATCTCCAAAGGAAGCTCCATGGTATATTTCCAAAATGATTGACGAAATCATACATCGAATGCGTCAATTACCATGCTGTGATGTTTGGCACAATTATAGAGAAGGCAACCAAGCAATAGACGGTCTATCAAACTTTGCAGCAGACGACAGTCAGGAGGGAAACTTCTCAACCTCAATCTGGGACCATACAAGTTCTTTTAAGCGATTCTATGGGAATCACATTCCCACATGTAATAACAATTTAATTCGGTTTTCTTCTTTTAATGCATGCTTAAAAAAAATATCCTTGTGCCGTCGGAAACCTGAAGTTGACAAGGTCATATCCTCTCTAGACTCACCGGAATGGAAGGTAATAAGCCCATGTACTTCATTATCCCGTCGTTCTCCAGGAACTGACAGTAAAAGAGGATGCCCCAACTTTAAACTTCTTTTGATCACGTCGGTCACGTCGTCCACTTTTTCTGAAGAGTGATAAAGAAATCCCTAAAACCAGAGAGAGTTTAGAAAGCAACTGAAAAATCCCGAACAAAAACTAAATCCATGGAATCGACTACCACTCCAACAATAACACTTGATGAAAGACCTAATTCCAAAAAATGGCTTCCTCTTCAAGCTAATGCTGATATAATGAATCAGGTATTTCACCGATTTTAATGCTGATGTTTCTTCTTTTCGTATATATGTTTATGATATTTTCCTGTGATTATTTGGTTATATTAGGGTTTATATTGAAACCTTACTTGGACGTTTAGACTTTCACTTAGTCGTGCGGTTACGAATAGGAGCTCGTATTTCATGTAGAAAAGATTCAGCCTACATAAGTTTAGCAGTAACAGTGGCCAAACCACGATACGAATTCAATACTAGATTTAGTTACCGCCTTTTGCTTTCTACCACTCCAAGATATAATATTAGGACCAAGAAACACATAATACCCACTTACAGAACAATGATCAGTTGGATCACCCACCAAATCCGCATCTGTATATGCTGGAAAATTAATATTTAAGGATGGGGAAGGTTTATACCGTAAGATGATGTTTGCTGCAAATAACGTAAAATAAGTTTAACAAGGATAAAATGCACAGTGATTGTTGCATGCATATGTTGGCACACTTTTTGAAAGGAAATGCCAATTCAGGCCTCGAAAGGAGGAGATATTTCAGATCGCCCACCAAACTACGGTAATGCGAAGGATCGGCGAGAGTAGAACCACTTGTGGGGTGAATATCAGTTGCAGTAGTAAGTGGAGTTGAGACTGGTTTAGCACCTTGAATATTGGTATGGCTAAGAAGGTCTTCAATATAACGCCATTGATATAGAAAAAGTCATGTTGAAGTCCAAGTAGCCTCAATACCGATAAAAAATAATAACTTCCCCAGGTATTTCAAAGAAAATTCATGCTCCAAACTAGAAAAAACTGACTGCAAACTAGCTATGTAGAACTTGTGAGAATAATGTCGTCCACGTAAACTAAAATATAAGTGATACCCTCCAACGAGTACCTAATCCATAAACATCTATAAGCTTTAGAGATGGAAAATCCTAATTTTTGCAAGTAAAAAATGAGACGATGGTAGCATGCTCTAGGAGCTTGCTTGAGTCCGTAAAGAGACTTGTGAAGCTTGCAAACATGATTATGAAACTGGGGATTCTTATAATTGGGTGGTTGCTTCATGTATACCTACTCATTAAAAAACCCATTTAAGAAAGTGTACTGAATGTCAAGTTAGCATACCAGCCAGTTATATGTTAGAGCAAGAGTGAGAACAACACGGATTTTGCAAGATTTAATCAAATGACTAAACGTATTTCCATAATCGATGCCCTCTTGTCGATTAAACCCTTTGGCGACCAAATGATCTTTGTATCATTTAGTGGTACCATCAGCTTTGCGTTTAACCCAAAAAACCCACTCACATCCTACCAAATTCATGTGTGGTAAATACATAACATATATTGGTCCAGGTATCCTTCTTATTCAAAGCATTATGCTCATCATCCAAGGTGCACCATTTAGGATTGTATATTTTTCCTTTGTATAACAAATAGGTTCAAAAAAATCATCAGTAAATTTAGCATTTATACCTTTGGTTTAAAAATATTGTTTTTGCCTCGCGTAACCATTCCATGCTCATTAGAAACAACCGACGAAGATAAGGTAACTCATGTAGGGTCATGGTTTAGCTTTTTTGTTGTTTGAGATCTAGGAGTTGTAGGTATTTAAGGTAAATGGGTGATCAAAGATGGTGGAGAGGATGAAATATGGTATAGATGAGAGATTTCAGTAGGAGTGGAAGAAGGAGAGTTGGTTACGTTCATAGGAATGGAAGAAGGAGAATTGGGTACTGATGTAGTTGAATGATCAGTATATGGTTGGACATGAGTGATAAGATATGGGTGTGGTTGAGAAGAATATACAGACGGATTTGAGGTTTGTTGGGATGGTGGAGGTATTGGGAAAATGGGACGACAAGTAGTGGATGCATACCTGACAACTAATGGATTTAAAGTTGCTATGGTTAATGGAGCTATTGGAGGAATTTTACTACTAAACATAGGAACATTAGTAGTGTTTGAAAGAAATGAAGAGTGTTGAACCTGGTTAGATAAAAACACTTGTGTAGCGCCCCACAAGCTAGCAGCTGACTAATCCAAGATATTAACTATAAAATGAGGCACTAAGGATCTAAAATGTCTATTTAAACATTAAGAAAGAAGTTCTAAACAAAGATTTACCCGAATCTAAACCCTCTCTGAAATAAATACGAGAACTCCTCTCTGATGATACATATTCAGTAGTGAGTTGGTTTACAAATGTAATATAAACACAAAATAAACATAGCGGAAGCTAACAGACTAACAGATTCAACTCCTCGAAGATTCCAAGACTTGAACGACCATCGCCACTTGCACAACTCGATCTGTCTCTGAAACTTAAAGTGGGAATTGAGTGAGCACATCATCCCGAAGGGTGCCCAGTAGAAATAACAACTAACTTTCAAGTAATCACTAGAATGATTTAAAGACAATGCAGGTTTTGTATAAAACCGATAAAACACGGGAAACAGATAAAACATATTAAGATAATAAGTTGTACGGAAAATATAAAGTTCTACCAAACAATCATCCGGCACACATTCACAATAGAAATAGTAGTTGAGCGACATATTCCTTCGGAGTAGTAAGGCGTGACTCTTGCGGATTCATTAATGATCATTAAAGCACCTTGAGGTTTTCGACCTCGTAGGCAGATAAGATTGGTACCTTACCAGTACATCAATGTATGTGCACTCTACATAACAAGTATCCAAAGACACCTAATGGTGTCAACATTATATCCGACGGAAAAACCTATTCAAGGAGTGCTCAGTCAGTCCACATCTAGGTCCAACAATCAGACATTAGATTCTCAACATCATTCTATCCAAACACCAAAACATAATAAAATAGCTTTTAAAAGTAATTTAAAAGAATAATAAACATTCATATATGAGACATGAGTTGCCCGTACAGAAATAGGGAATAGTAGTGTGCCCCCTCTCGAGCCTATATAAGATTACGCCCCCATCCCGAGCCTATAGATGTGCTTAAAATAACTATAAAGTTTGGGGAACATATCTCATACCAATCAAAAGGAAACCTTCTTCTTTTCATGCTAACAATAAACAAAGATTGTAACCACTTTCCAGTCAATGGAAAGAATCACTTTTTGAAATAAGTAAATACTTCAAAAACACAAATATTAGTTGTTTCTAAAGATCTAAACCCATCCCAAAATGTAAAAGAAAACTAGTTTGTATTACACATACTAACAAAGATATGCATGAATTTCACAATAGATAGATTTGTAAAACAATAATGAATACAAAAGAGTTCGTCATAGATTCCCACCTCTTTTGATGATAAGCCTCGCCTACCTCGAGATCCACAATCTACTGGTTCGTCCTTTTGAATCGATCGTTGTTAATAAAAACTAACTGTTAATCACACAAGCACTCTAAGGATTAGCCAAAAGGTTCATACAAGGTTCATAACATAATCTCATACAAATTCTCTAGTTCATAACATAATCTCATACAAATTCTCTAGTTCTAAGCTCATTTATGGTTCTACACCCTTTCATTATCTATTTTTAACACATCTAAAGGTTTACTAATTCAATTGGATTGGTTCTATAGTCCATTAGTTAAGTCTTAAAAATATCTACAACTTTGTAGAAGGAACCGAAAGCTAATTCGGATCGGATCCAAATCATCAAAGTAAGAAATCTAGTCTTAAGTCAAAGTCCAACAAACCAGCCCATTAACACAAGGTCCATTCCATCTGAGTCAACTAATGGTCAAAAAAAGTCTTTGTCAGATCAGAGAGGTCAACTGACAGTCCACATCTAGTCAAGGTCAAGGTCCAATGGTCAACTTGGTAAACAAGTAAAAATAGGAATCGGTCAAAGGTTCAACGGAATCAAATCGGAATCAGTGAGTCAACTCATTCAACAAGACTGATTCAGGTCAAAGGGTTAACTCAGTCAGATAACTGAGTTAGCTAAACAAATTAGTCAGACATCTGACTAGGATGACTAACAGGTCTAAAACACAAGGCCTGAGGCATAAGCTCATGCCACAAACTAATCATTAAAAAGATGCATCACAAAAATTACTATCTACAACTCTATAATCTCTATTTTTCATGGTCTGCAACTTCAAGTTCACATCACCAGTTCTATTTTATTTACTACAGACATTACCAACAATACTCCCACACTTCAAAGCCTACAATCTAATTCTACCAAAAATTCAACTCATCTTCACTACCACCAGCAAGGCAACACCCAATTATAATCATCTTTATCATCATCTGCAGCTAACCTAACCTTCATCTAAACTCACTTCATTACAAATTCAGTAATAACACCATCTTTCCTTCCTCCCTGTGATGTAACACAAACCTAACAAACAACTACAATTCCATACTATGCTCAACTTAACTTCAGTCTCAATCACAATCATAGAAATTCAATAATCTAAACAATTTAAACTAAAATACTAAACTTCAACGAAATTGGAGTCTTACCCAAGAATCAGCATCCTCTCAATAACTTTTTCCCAAATTCAATTCTACTGAACCTTGATTTCCACTTTGGGAAAGAACAGAAACCCTAATCTTCTTTAATCTTGAATTACTCTTCTTGCTTGACCCTAATTCACTCAATTGATCAATACCCAACTCCAATCACATATCATAAACATCAATTTCATCTTCTAATCTTCTCCGAATTCTTCTTATGAAACCCTAATTATTTGATTCAATCTCCAGAACAGCTTCACCTAATCAAATCAATAACAACCCCTCGGTTCTTCATCCATTAACAACACTATATCATTATCACTTCTACACGAACCCTAACTTCAGAAACCCTAACTTCAATTCAATATCAACATCACCTTCTTCTTCTCCTGGTACTCAAACCACCAAAAATCTAACCTCATCTTCTTCGATTCATCATGCTACCTAATTTTCTATGAATAACTCACACATAAAAACTCAGCTCTTCTGAACTGAGATCGACAGAGAAGAGAAGAAGAGAAACAGAGAAGAAGAAGAAGAAGAAGAAAGAGAAAGAAACAGAGAAATGAATTTCTCTTTGACACGTTTTGGTGATAAAGACAAATGAATTTATTGCGGCGCCCGACGTCTTGGATAAGGGCTGCCAAATCGTTTAAAATGCAAAATGATTATTTTGCCCTTAAAACAAATCCGATGATATCTTCTTCGTCTGATATCCGAATGACACGTTCGAGTAGTCCATTCCACAAAACTTTTCGAGATATATCCAATGGTACTAGTTTTGTAATTAGATCGTTGTTAGATTAATTTCTATTAATTAAGATTCATCTCTAATTAATTGAGTCATTAGCGGCTTAATCATCTCTTGACTGGTCTAATAGCGTTGACGAGATTGAGGGTCCTTACATTCTCCCCACCTTATTCATTTTCGTCCTCCAAAATTGAACCATCCTTCTAGTCTTCAAAATTCCCCACCTTATAGAGAAAAAAATCTCTTACCAAGTGCAAGTACTGCTCATACTTACAAACGCGCGAAAATCAATTGATTTTAAATGAGTTCAAAGCAAAAAGAAATGAAACAGAATCCTATTTGGTTTTTTATATCTAAAATCTATAATTTGTGGCTCTAGATTCGATAGACTAATTTTTATTATAATATCTTAATGGTTCTAATTACGAGAGAAGATACTTCATAATAAAGCTTCTAAGTAAAATTTGGGATCTATCATTTCACTAATATAAGCAAGTTCTCCTTTTATGAATGGTAATCCATGCATGAAGTGCCCTGTCTGGGTTTGCAAAGCCCGACAATGCTTTCCTACGGCCAAAAGACAACACAAACATATCATAATTACAAACCTCACTACTCCCCAGTGTTGGATTAACTAAGTGCTCTTTAATTAACACTAATTAATCTCAAAACTTCTGTTGAAGTTTCTTAACTATAATGTAATTGGTTTCATCCTACAACTTTTACTTCATATTTTATAAAATAACAAATCTACACAAAACAAGGAAAAGGCAATCAATCATGTTATACAAATCAATCATACAATTAAATTCAAAAAACTTTTAGTTCTTAATTGTTTTTAGTGATTAATATTTATCTCACAAACCCAACCCAGTTCTAAACTAATCTAACAATCTATCTGGCACTGGCTATTATCTATTATTTCCCATGTAAGATTTAATGGTGAGCTCTGATACTAAGTCAGTAGCGCCCCAAAAGCTAGCAAATGACTAATCCAAGAGATTAACTATAAAATGAGGCACTAAGGATCTAAAACGTCTATTTAAACATTAAGAAAGAAGTTCTAAACAAAGATTTACCCGAATCTAAACCCTCTCTGAAATAAATACCGGAACTCCTCTATGATGATACATATTCAGTAGTGAGTTGGTTTACAAATAGAATATAAACACAAAATAAACATAGCGGAAGCTAACCAACTAACGGACTCAACTCCTCGAAGCACCCAAGACATGAACGACCATCACCACGTGCACAACTCGATATGTCTCTGAAACTGAAAGTGGGAATTGAGTGAGCACATCATCCCGAAGGGTTCCCAGTAGAAATAACAACTAACTTTCAAGTAATCACTAGAATGATTTAAAGACAATGCAGGTTTTGTTGAAAACCGATAAAATACGGAAAACAGATAAAACATATTAAGATAATAAGTTGTACGGAAAATATAAAGTTCTACCAAACAATCATCCGGCACACATTCACAATAGAAATAGTAGTTGAGCGACATATTCCTTCGGAGTAGTAAGGCGTGACTCTTGCGGATTCATTAATGATCATTAAAGCACCCTAAGGTTTTCGACCTCGTAGGAAGATAAGATTGGTACCTTACCAGTACATCAATGTATGTGCACTCTACATAACAAGTATCCAAAGAAACCTAATGGTGTCAACATTATATCCGACGGAAAAACCTATTCAAGGAGTGCTCAGTCAGTCCACGTCTAGGTCCAACAATCAGACATAAGATTCTCAACATCATTCTATCCAAACACCAAAACATAATATAATAGCTTTTAAAAGTAATTTCAAAGAATAATAAACATCCATGTATGAGACATGAGTTGCCCGTACAGAAATAGGGAATAGCAGTGTTCCCCCTCCTGAGCCTATATAAGAATTCGCCCCCTCCCGAGCTTAAAATAGCTATAAAGTTTGGGGCACATATCTCATACCAATCAAAAGGAAAACTTCTCCTTTTCATGCTGACAATAAACAAAGATTGTAACCACTTTCCAGTCAATAGAAAGAATCACTTTTTGAAATAAGTAAATACTCCCAAAACACAAATATTAGTTGTTTATAAAGATCCAAACCCATCCCAAAATGTAAAAGAACCAAATTCAGTAAATAGCAACCTAGGTTAGCAACATCTCTAAAGCTAAAAAACAGTTGCCAAATTTTAGCAACAGTTTATTAGCTGTTGCGATTAGCAACTACTTGGAGTGTACGCATGCGAGTCACATGCTTAGCAGGGAACACTTTTAACCCCATTGACCTGTTGACTTCTTGACTGCAGAAGGCGCGAATTATCCCTCCAAAAATCCGGTACGGGACAGCTGCTTCATTTCTATCCACATACTTTTCTCTACCCTCTCCTTTATCTTCTCTATTTCACCCTCTCTCTCCTTTATCATCTTCTTCTGGATCTGAAGAAAACTCTGCTGCCATTAATCTCTTATGCTAATAAACTCGACCAAGTACAGCTACAAGTTAGGTAAGTTAATTACTGCAGGGTTTCAATAATTAGGGTTTATCTTTCAATAGTTAGGGTTTATTATGTTAGATCGACAGTTAGGTTTGGGTTTTTTTTTTTCCACTTATATTGCTGCATGAGGAAGCACCGTTGTGAGGGAACTTGCTAGCATAATTAACCTAGGTATGGTTTATCTTTTTATTCTAGTTTTATGTTTTGAGTTTAATTTTAGGTCAATAGCTTATATCTGAGATTTGGTTGTTAATTTATTTTGATTTTTTACGAGTTGGGTGTTTCTTATTTTTGATTTTGAATGGTATTTGGGTCAGATTTGATTTTGATTTGGGTGTAACCTAGAACTTAAACCTAAAAACTCAGATTTTCTGCATAAAGTTTGATTTGCTTGGTTAGTTCTGTCAAAATTACTAATTATTAGCAGTTTAATGTGTGTTTTAGTTTTGTGAAAACTTATTAAGTTATAGCTTTACTAAAAATCAGATTAAACTGCAGATTTAGTTTGTAACTTGAAATATTTGTATGGGTAGACTTGAAGTAGATTCAATAATTTTTTATTTGATGTGATCTAGATGTACTGATAGATATGATTTCTGAGTTTTATAAAGATGTCGGATATAGATATTGTCTAAATTTTAACATAGATGTTGTCTTTAGGAATCACAATTGTAGGGTATTGAAATGTCCTTGATACCTGATAAGAAGTGGATGAAATGTGGCCATATATCAAAGAAGTACATAGAAGGTGTTAGGTCATTCATACAGTTTGCTAGTGAAAAATGTGGTGCAAATGTGTTGTTCTCATGCCCTTGTGGTCGCTGTAAGAACAGTAAAGGATTGGTGACGCTTAATGAGATTTCATATCATTTGCTTAAGTATAATATTTATCAGACGTATACAACATGGCGTTTTCATGGGGAAAGCTCAGAAGTAGAAACACATGTACATAGGGATAACACTAGTGAGGAAAATATAGGTGACAATATGGCTGAGAATGTATCAAATGTAGGGGATAATGTAGGAGTTGTTGCTGAGGATGTTGATCCTGCTGTAGGTGTAGATGAGAATGTTGGGATAGATAGTAGGTTTCATGTTGATGCTGGAACCAGCAGAAGCAAGGAAAATAAATTTTTATATGAGCGTGCTAGAGCACCATTATACCCTTCATGTCCTAAAGGTAAGAAAACATTGTATGCTGCCGTAAGACTAAGTATGGGTTTTCAGACAATGGTTGCACTGCGCTCTTAGAGTTGATTAAGGAGTTACTTCCTGGAGAAAATACACTGCCTTCTAAGTACGCAGATATAAAAAACATGATCCAAGAGCTAGGAATGGACTATGTAACTTATGATGCCTGCGTAAATGATTACATATTATATTGGAAGGATCATGCATCCTTAGTTAAGTGTCCTGTTTGTCAAGAACCTAGGTATAAGAAGGTTTTTAATGATGAGAGGAAACTGACCACAATTGCTCATAAGACGTTAAGGCATTTTTCTGTGATTAAAAGGATGCAAAGGTTTTATAGCGAACCATGGATAGCAGAGGCAATGACTTGGCATTCTAGAGCCAAGTCAGATATAAATATTATGCGTCATCCTGTCGATTCCTCATCTTGGCGATGTGCAGATAGTTTCTCTCCTGAGTTTGCTAAGGAACCAAGGGATGTTACACTTGCCATATCAACTGACGGGTTCAACCCGATTGGATGTTTCGGTGCCGCTCACAGTTGTTGGCCGGTGATTATGCAACCTTTAAATTTAGCTCCTTCCTTGTGTATGAAGCGTGAGTTTTCATTGCTGGTGTTGTTGATATCAGGACCTAGAGCACCTGGTAAGTACATATATCTTTATTTACAACCTCTTGTAGATGAGTTGAAGCAGTTATGGAATGAAGGTTTATTAACGTATGACTCATTCACTAAAACTGAGTTTGTAATAAAAGCAAGATTACTATGGGTTATACATGATTTTCCTGCGTTGGGTACTTTGTCTGGATGTGTAACCCATGGCTATTATGCCTGCCCTACTTGTGGAGAAGAAACAAATGCCGAGTATTTGTCATTCAGTAAGAATTTTTTTTATATGGGACACCCTAGATGGCTGTCGTCAAAGCACAAGTATCAAGATGATAAAAAGAATTTTAATGGAGTGGAAGATCATCGTCCAACACCGTGGCCACTAACAGGTATGCAAATACAAGAGATTGTTCGTAATATCATAACTAAGAAGGGTAAGAGGAAACAACCATCGTCAACAAGTCTGAAGTGTAAAAGGAAAGCTGAAGGGGAAAATGAAGATGCTGCTAATGTAGAAGATAAGATCAGTGACCACTCATTGTTTTCACGGAGGTCAATTCTTCATGATTTGCCGAATTGGGGTTCAAACGCGATCTGACATATTACTGATGTTATGCATACATAGAAGAACATCACAGAGCATATACTTAACACTTTGATGGGAAATAGCAAGTCTAAAGATGGTCTTGTTGCGCGTAAAGATATGGAAGCAATGGGAGTTAAAAAGAAGTTGTGGCTGAAAAAAGATGATGTTACTGGTAAAACATCTATGGAAAATGGTACTTTTTCCCTGACTAAGAAGGAGAAAGTTGATTTCTGTACTATTTTGAAGAACTTAAGGGTGCCCTCCAGATTCTCTTCCAATCTTCGCAACTGTGTCAACGTGAATCCTCCCGAACTAAAGAACTTTAAGTCTCACGATTACCATGTTGTTATACAACATCTGTTACCATTGCTGGTTCATACTGCAACTTCACTACCTAAGGAGCTGCGAGTTTCTCTTCTCCGGATCAGTATCTTCTTCTACGTTCTATGTGTGAAGGTTATCAACCGAGAACATCTGTTGAGAGCTAAAGCTAGTATGATTAATGCAATGTGTGTGTTTGAAAAACATTTTTCTCCTTCATTCTTCGTTATCAATATTCACCTGATGGTTCATTTAGCAGATGAAGCTTTGATCAGCGGTCCGGTCAGATTCAGGTGGATGTATCCCTTTGAGAGGTAATCACTACAACTGACTTTGTTTTTCTTTTCTTTTTTTAATGATTTGAGTATTTTTGTAACTGAATTGTTATCTTTTCTTAATGATATTTGTAGGTTAATGAAAGGTTACAAGGGATTAGTGCGCAATAAAAGATACATTGAGGGTTGCATTGCAAGAGGATATACACTGAGAGAAGCTAGCTTGTATTGTATGGAGGAGTTGTCCAAATATGGTGATGGTACTCACAAGCATACTCGACAAGCCTTTTTAGATGATGACGATGAGTTTGCTGATGAGATGCCTTTAAGTAATGCTAAGAATATTACTTTAACCCAAGTTCAGTTTGAACAAGCTCGCAAGTGAATTCTCTCTAAGTATGTTGGATTGGATGAGTGGCAAAGGTACAATTTCTGCTTTCACACCTCTGAGCTGTTGTTTTGTGGATGAAGTAAATCATAGAACAAAAAAAAACTTATAATCATGTTTCTTGGATTCAACCAGAGTTTGTTTATGCGTGATTAATGTGTAGTTAGTAATTCTGGATGAAATTTCTACTTTCACAATTAATGTGTAGTTGTTACTATTTCCACAATCGAGACTAAGAGACTTAGTTATTGAATTATGTTTGATTGTAGGAACTACGATTCCTATGTTGACAGCGCCAAGTCTAATGGTCAGAGAAATAGTTCGTCCAATGATACCTTAAAAAGTTGGATGGCTTGGTTACGTGACGAGGTAATATACTAGCTTCAATTCTTGTTTATAGTAAAATAAATTATGGTCTTGGTTGTGTAACTGACTTACACATTACAACTTGCAGTTGTTAGAAGCTAATGATGTGGATTCAGTACTTTGGCGACTAGTGCATGGACCTCTCTTCAAGGCGCAATCATATAAGAGATACCAAGTCAATGGATTCACTTTCTGTTCACAAGACTATGAGGGGAAGGTTATATCACAGAACAGTGGGGTGTCAATGAGAGCTATTACAATGCATAGAGCCAAGTCCACAGACATAAATTTCAAGGAAGCAGAAATAACCTATTATGGAATTGTTAGGCAGATTATAAATTTGAATTAAGTGAAATTTGAAGAAATAGTTTTCTATTGTGATTGGGTCAGGGTTGAAGATAAGATTAATGGATGCAAATTTGATCCAAATTCACACGTGATGAAGGTTAACTTGTTGAAGATGAAAAGCATTGGTAGATATGTGGATGAGCCGTTTATTCTTGCATCTGAAGCGACACAAGTGTTCTACTCAAAGGATATTTCTGAAGCTGGCTGGTCTGTGGTGTTGCATTCTCGATAAGGATTAACTAGTCGCGTCGATGATATTGAAGTTCCTACTATTTATCAGTTAGCTCTCACTGACAATGAGAGTTTAGAAAACCTTATATTTGTCGAGTCTGTAGTTTAGAATAGTGTGTCTTCCATCTGCGCTATGTGTTACTTATCGTGTCTATCTTATACTCCGCGACTTCCCTTTTTGATGATAAATTTTGTTTTATCAGTTGCATAATCTTGAAAGGTTCTTATTGTTTGAGATGTTTGATTTATGTGTTTGTGGAAAGTGACAAAGGGTTTTATGGATTTAGTTTGCTTCACACAGATGTTTGTTGCATGTTATTTTAAAGGTCATTATGGCAGCAGTTGAGGTATATGAAAATGGACTTCCCATTTCAGACAACACAACAACATTCGGCCACACTAAGGGTGCGTTGGTTCGTACCCATGTCCCTATTTCATTCAAAACCTGGAAGCATGTGCCTGGGACTTTCAAAGAGGATATCTAAACTGAACTACAGGTACAAATACTTATTTAAATCTTCTTTATGTTCACATATCATTTACCATTGCTCTGTTAGTAAGACATTTCTATGTTGTTTCAGAAATCATATCACCTACCTCCTAGTTATAAGATATCTATGATTAAGGGGATGGTTGCTCCATGGAGGATACGTAAGTATGAGTTACGAAGAGACTATCTTGATAAACATCCTACTCTCGAAGCAAGGATTGCTCACATGCCTCTAGGTGTAAAACAAGAGGAATGGACTACATTCTGCAAGAATGAAGAGGAAGTAAAAGAAAAAGAACGTAGAGCTGAAAACAAGAGGAAAAGGGGAGAGTATGATAACTCTCATACCTATGGTCGTAAACCTCATTCTTTGGTTAGAGATGAACTGGTATGTAATTATTTCATATGTTCTCTCAATTCTGAATCTCAATACTTATTATCAATATGACTACTGTCATACTTCTGTCGATTGATTAATGATAATCAACTCGTGGTATTTGAAAACTTAGGAGCACGAGAATCCTGGAGTGGAAGTCACTACCTCTGATGTGTGGATTAAAGTTCATACTCAATAGGGTGGGAAAATTCTACCTAGTGTGCGGCCTTACTTTGTGAGTCATATTTCTTTTCATATATATCATGTCTTTCTAAACTATCTACCAGTCATCTTTATATTTTACTCAGCGTTATGCTCGACGTTGCAGGAGGGTCTTCAGAAGGCGTAAAAAGAGATCAAGGAGAAACAAGCTGCGGGTGTTTCTGTAGGAGAACTAGATGCATTGACTAAAGCTTTTGGAAAGGATTCTAGGGGACGGGTTCGTGCTGTTGGTCCTGTTTCTCGTACACAATTTATATATTCTGGTCATGCGCGTGCTAAAGTTCAAGAAATTAAGTCTAAGGATGGAGGTATTAAGAATCAGGTGGAAGATCTAGGTGGCAAAATGGGGGTTCTGCTTGAAGGATTTGGAACGTTATTCCACATTGTGAAGGATCTCCAATCTGCAATGCCTCCATCATTTTTAGGCTCGAACATCATTGATAATTCACCTGCTAGAGCTGCTTTTGTTGCTAATACAAGTTCACCTGGCCAACCACCTTCACCTGCTCAGCCCATATCACCAGCTCGATCAGCAGTAGGTGCCAGCATGCCGAAATGTTCATTGTTGAACATGGATGGTGAAGTCATTGCTGTCGGTAAACTTTGCACAGGTGAATTAGGGGAAATGGCTCACGGCTTACCTATTCTGCCTCATCTTGGGAAAGTTTTGTTGGATGACATTGTCATGCCATTTGAGAAGACCATAAAAGCTAACAATCTTGTTGAAACCTTCAGAGATGTTGGAATTGGAGGATTTGTGGTGCATCCAAGGATGTGCATCATATATGATTAGTTGGCTTAAGAATGTCTTAACATGTTCACACTTTTGGGCTCAGCCATCGTCTATCGTGTTTATAAACGACAAACATATATGGCTTTTACCTTCTTTTTTTTGCTTATGTTCACACTTTTTGTACATGTGCTTAACATGCTAACATGTAGACTCTTTTGCAGTTGTGCATAAGAATGTCTCTTTTGCAGTTGTGCTTTGAAAGACTCTTATGCAGTTGTGCATAAGAAATATTTAGCTTTACCTGATGTAACTATGTGAACAGAAACCGGAATTCTATGAATCAACTTTTTTGCTATGTGTGTGGTTTTTGTATATGATAATGTTTTGTCTTCTGTTATATTTGATGGCGCAGGTGACCAAAGTTAGAGTCAATTGCTAGTAGCCAGCCGGGGTAATATCAATCCCTGGTAAGTACTTCAATTGGAGATGCTTATATTATTACTTTGAAATTTATGGATATTAACCTCCAGTTAATATTTTCTTTGAGGTGATAATGCTATTGGTATGAGATTATGTGGTTGGTGACAACTCTAGGTATTAACCTTCAGTAAATACTTTCAGTTTCTTATTTCAGTTTCCAATACTTGCAACTTCTTATCAGATTATGACATTATGCTCTACTCTTCAGATTCAGTTCACAAGAGAACTTTGTGGAATCATTTTGGAACAGGATATCATCATTTCTCATTCATCACGTATATATTCTTCTGCAATTTGAATCCTTATATTTAGTGTTTGGACTATGAATCATCTGAATCTTTTGGACGATTCTTTTCTTTAGGTTTTAAACATTTTTTACAAACAGTAACCAAAACATTGGCTTTGTTTCATTGTTTACCAATTGGGTATATTTGATTTACTTGAAATTTTTTCATTGTTAGTTGAAGAAGACACCTAAAAGATGGGAGGTGCAGAAATTGTTTAAGGGACTTTTCTGGTAAATCCCTATGATAATTTGGTTTGGTTCAAGCCGTGGTTCTCCATCTTCTATATTTTATCCTATTCCAGGTAATGTAGATTATAACTGCAGTGATTAAATTGCAAACTGTCAAGTTATTCTAAGGTTTTATACTCAGCTTTCTCACAAGTATCAGTTGGATGGCTTTGCAGAACTGTTAAAACAAGTACATGTTTAGATGAAAATTAGAATAAAATCTGGCATGATTTATGTCCATTTCTTGTTTTAGAATGAAGTTGTTCTATTTGTTTTTATAGTTACTGATTCTTAAATTATGTGTGTCGTATTGTGAAACCTAAATTGGGATGCTTGTATAATTTCAGAGTTTGAAGAATATCGCCTGGATTATCAGTTCAGTTCTAGAAACAGACTAGCTCAACTATTGAGCTTCACCCCAAAGCTGTTTATGGTGAATCCAAAGACACTACTGTGCCACCTCATAGTGTTATGAATGGTTCATTTTGATCATGGTATAGCGAAAACTCATCAAAAATCTCAACACTTACTCAGGTATAAGCAAATCATTAGCAGTAGAATATATATACCTTGAATTCTGAAGTATTATGACTTTCTTTATTTGTTATCTCTAATTATATGTATCTGTGACAGGTTCTTCATCATCTTGGTCGTATTTACTAGACGAGAATTTAGCATCCTCGTGTGATCATCCTCTCAAAGCCACAATAATTTGCTGCATTCTAATTACTGATCACTGTAAGAGATTGTAACATTATGTTTCTATATGCAATCCTTAGAAGCTAAAACAAACATAGTAGCACCGGCACAAGGTAAGAAACAAGAACAAATTTGCATATGCAATCTTTCAGTTGTACAATTTGACACTTGATTTTCTTTATGCAACCTGTAACATGTCTTTGATGTCAAGAGTTCCCTGCTTTTTATTGTATTTGGTTCCCTTTCTTTGTAGAATGTCTTTGAGGTGTAAACCTGTGGGAATGTCTGTGTGAATATAGAGTATGAGAACTATCATATTCAATTGATGGTTATAAAATGAATCAGGGCTTTGCAGGGAACTGGGGTATTACAGGGAACTGGGGGGTAATCAGTTTTGACTAGGTTAACGAAGACTTGACCTTTTTTTTTTTGCGAAAAATTAGCAATGGCAAACATGTGTTGCTAAATCTGAACCAGAACAACTATATCTTGTTCTACTAAAATATATCCCGGAACTACTCTAAAATTAGCAACAGAGTAGCGACAGTTTATTTATGTTTATATATTTTAATTTCACAACAGCTTGTTTCTGTTGCTACTGCCATTGCTGACCAAAATTAGCAACAGAGCTAGAGTTGTTGCTAAAAACTGCGACGGGGTGTTTAGCAACGGAAAAAATCTGTTGTAAGCCCGGTCAGCAACAGATTTAAGCTGTTGCTAAACGTTAAATTTGGTGTAGTGGCGTATTACACACAAATAATATATGCATACACATATCATATACTAACAAAGATATGAATGAATTTCACAATAGATAGATTTGTAAAACAATAATGAATACAAGAGAGTTCGTCATAGATTCCCACCTCTTTTGATGACAAGCCTCGCCTACCTCGAGATCCATAATCTACTGGTTCGTCCTTTTGAATCGATCGTTGTTAATGACAACTAACTGTTAATCACACAAGCACTCTATGGATTATCCAAAAGATTCATACAAGGTTCATAACATAATCTCATACAAATTCTCTAGTTATAGGCTAAGTGAACTATCTAATGGTTCTAAGCCCATTTATGGTTCTACACCCTTTCATTATCTATCTTTAGCACATATAAAGGTTTATTAATTTAATTGGATTGGTTCTATAGTCCATTAGTTAAGTCTTAAGAATATCTACAACTTTGTAGAAGGAACCGAAAGCTAATTCGGATCATAAGGGATCCAAATCATCAAAGTAAGAAATATAGTCTTAAGTCCAAGTCCAACAAACCATCCCATTAATACAAGGTCCAGTCCATCTGAGTCAACTAACGGTCAAAAACAGTCTCTGTCAGATCAGAGAGGTCAACTGATAGTCCACATCTAGTTAAGGTCAAGGTCCTGGTCCAATGGTCAACTCGGTCAACAAGTCAAAATAGGAATCGGTCAAAGGTTCAACGGAATCAAATCGGAATCTGTGAGTCAACTCAGTCAACAAGAATGATTCAGGTCAAAGGGTTAACTCGGTCAGATAACTGAGTCAGCTAAATAAATTAGTCAGACATCTGACTGGAATGACTAACAGGTCTAAAACACAAGGCCTGAGCCATAAGCTCATGCCACAAACTAATGCATTAAACAGAATAGGAAATACCAATAGGTCCAAGAAATAATATATTAGAGTGAGTTTGGTCCAGTTGACCAAGTCAACTGTCTGTTTGGTCCTTTAAAAAAATATATATTATTGTTTTGTCATAAAAATAATGGTTTGGTCCTAGGGTGACGTCATGGATGATGTAATTGTCATCTTGTAGTGGCAGAAATACCCTTTTGGGTCCATTACATCATCCATGACGTCACCCTAGGCATATATACTCAATTATCAAGAGAGATGAAATCATTTTCAGATTTAATTTCTCTCTCATCTTTCTTTTCTTTTTCAGATCTACTTTTTTTTCTTCTTTTCTGCTGCATAGAAAAGATGAAGATTTTCTAAGGTTTTAATTTGCAAAGATGAAACAAGAAACGATGTAAATGAGTTTTTCTTGAAGATTTCTAGGTTTTTAATCTGCTGCTACTGTTGAAGTTCATTTTCGTCGCTGCTGAAGATGTAAACGAGCTTTCTTGAAGATTTTTGATCTACTGCTGCATCTGTTTTAAGATGTTGAAGACGACGATGAATCCGTTCTGTTTGATGAAGACAATGATGAACCCGATCTGTTTGATGAAGATGGCGACGACTATGAATCAGATCTGTTTGATGAAGACGATGGAAGATAATGGAAGATGATGTTGCTACTGGTGTTTGAAGACGACGATGTTGCTGCTGCCGTTGAAGACGCCGAAGAAGATGAAGATGATGCTGTTCATTTTTACAAATGAACTCTGTTTTTTTTAGGTTTTTATCAAGAGTTCATTTCTTGAATGAACTTATTTTTTTAGGTTTTTATCAGGAGTTCATTTCTGGAATGAACTCTGTTTTTTTAGGTTTTTATCAGGAGTTCATTTATGGAATGAACACTGTTTTTTTAGGTTTTTATCAGGAGTTCATTTCTGGAATGAACTCTGGTTTTTTTAGGTTTTATCAGGAGTTTATTTCTGGAATGAACTCCGGTTTATATAGGTTTTTATCAGGAGTTCATTTCTGAAATGAACTCTGTTTTTTAGGTTTTTATCAGGAGTTCATTTCTGGAATGAACTCTGTTTTTTTAGGTTTTTATCAGGAGTTCATTTCTGGAATGAACTCTGTTTTTTTAGGTTTTTATTAGGAGTTCATTTCTGGAATGAACTCTGTTTTTTAGGTTTTTATCAGGAGTTCATTTCTGGAATGAACTCTGTTTTTTTAGGTTTTTATCAGGAGTTCATTTCTGGAATGAACTCCTGATAAAAGGTGATTTCTGAAAAATAAGTAGAAATTAACAGGAGTTCATTTTAACACGGAAGGGTACTTTGGTCCATTTAATATTTTTCAATAATTATGGACCAAACAGTAAAGGTGTTTTCCCAAAGGACCAAACAAACATGGGACCACCTAAAAAAGGACCAAACGATTATTTTCCCTTAAAAAGATGCATCACAAAAATTACTATTTACAACTCTTAATATCTATTCTTCATGGTCTGCATTCTGCAACTTCAAGTTCACATCACCAGTTTTATTTTCTTTACTACAGACATTACCAACAATATTCCCACACTTCAAAGCCTACAATCAAACTCTACCAGAAATTCAACTCATCTTCACTACCACCAGCAAGGCAACACCCAATTATAATCATCTTCATCATCATCTGCAGCTAACCTAACCTTCATCTAAACTCACTTCATTACAAATTCAGTAATAACACCATCTTTACTTCCTCCCTGTGATGTAACACAAACCTAACAAAGAACTACAATTCCATACTATGCTCAACTTAATTTCAGTCTCAATCACAATCATAGAAATTAAATAATCTAAACAATTTAAACTAAAATACTAAACTTAAACGAAATTGGAGTCTTACCCAAGAATCAGCATCCTCTCAATAGCTTTTTCTCAAATTCAATTCTACTGAACCTTGATTTCCACTTTTGGGAAGAACAGAAACCTTAATCTTCTTTAATCTTGAATTACTCTTCTTGCTTGACCCTAATTCACTCAATTGATCAATACCCAACTCCAATCACATATCCTAAACATCAATTTCATCTTCTAATCTTCTCCGAATTCTTCTTATGAAACCCTAATTCTTTGATTCAATCTCCAGAACAGCTTCACCTAATCAAATCAATAACAACCCCTCGGTTATTCGTCATTTAACAACACTATATCATCATCACTTCTACACGAACCCTAACTTCAGAAACCCTAACTTCAATTCAAGATCAACATTACCTTCTTCTTCGCCTGGTACTCAAACCACCACAAATCTAACCTCATCTTCTTCGATTCATCATGCTACCTAATTTTCTATGAAGAACTCACACAGAAAAACTCAGCTCTTCTGAACTGAGATCGACAGAGAGGAGAAGAAGAGAAACAGAGAAGAAGAAGAAATAGAAAGAAACAGAGAGAAATGAATTTCTCTTTGACACGTTTTGGTGATAAAGCCAAATGAATTTATTGCGGCGCCCGACGTCTTGGATAAGGGCTGCCAAGTCGGTTAAACTGTAAAATGACTATCTTGCCCTTCAAACAAATATGATAATATCTTTTTCGTCTGATATCCGAATGACACGTTCGAGTGGTCCATTCCGCAAAACTTTTCGAGATCTATCCAGCGGTACTAATTTTGTAATTATATCGTTGTTAGATTAATTTCTATTAATTAAGATTCATTTCTAATTAATTGAGTCATTAGCGGCTTAATTGTCTCTTGACTGGTCTAATAGCGTTGACGAGCTTGAGGGTCCTTACAACTTGTAACATATTCTAACTGCATCCTATCCAAGAAAGAAAAAATGAGGAAAGCGAGGATCCAATTTGTTAGAGCTATAATCTCGGAGGTTCGGAAAATACAAACATCTAGATGTTTTCAGAGACAAAAAATCAGGTACTTTATCAAAAATTAATTCACATCGAGAAAGACCCAGTTGGCAAGGAAGGAACTCTATTTATACGAAAACAAGACGTAAAAAATAAATCATATCAAAAATTAATTGGAACCGATATCATAGATAACAAAGTTAAACCGGTTTCAACGATATGTCTATGACGTCATTCTATTATACCATTTGGGCGGAAGCGTGTGGACAAGATAATCAATGAAGGATGGCATTGTCATGCAGGATGGGTTTACTACGATTATACTTGGTTCCATTATCGTTTTGGAATCGTTTAATTTTTGTGTCAAAGAGGTTTTCAACATGCTTAGAAAATAACAAGAAAATAGAGATAACATATGTTTTGTCATGCAATGGATAAATCCAGGTAAAGCGATTAAAAGCGTCAAATTAGAATTACATATTAACTTTATTAGATAAGATAAGTGCAGGACCCTGAACATCCGAAATAATTTAATCCAACGGTTTGGAGCGCACAGTGGTACTAGAACGGAAGGGGAGTTTATGAGTCTTATATTCTATAAGCAAGACTGACAAAAAAATATTTTGGAATTTGAAAATGGAATATGATCACGAGACACCAAATACTTGAATATATGTAATATCAGATGACCTAAATGGTTGTGCCATGACTGCAATGAAGTTCATTTTCCTATTAAAGATGAAATTGAAGAAGTAATGGGTTTCGATGTGTAGAGACCATATTTAAGCAGGCCCCGCAAAACCACCTTCCCCGTTTGTATATCCTTCGGTATAAAACTATAAGTATTAAATTCAGAGTGTGCAACACTTTGATATTAAAAAGACGAGGGTACCTAAATATACCTCAATCTAAAAAAAATTCACCTATAAGTCCTTTCTCCGAAAGTGATTATCTATGGACTGAGTCGAGACAATACAAATAATTGGTTCACACTTCGTGTGATCGTGTATGGATACGAGATCGAGACAATGCGACAAAAATATAACTTGTGTGATTGACTATGGATGCAAGATCGAGACAATAAAACAACGAAGTATGTTTACTTGATAATAGGTTCGGACTTAACCAAACACAATAGGATTGCTATCAAGTAAATAGGAATTAAAGTTTGTGTATTTTACTTCTAATTATAATAAAACAATTATAATTGCGGAAATAGAAAAGTAAAAGACACGGCAAGATTTTGTTAACAAGGAAACCACAAATGCAGAAAAACCCCGGGACCTTGTCCAGAATTGAACACTCTCAGGATTAAGCCGCCACACAAAATCTAAACCAACTTCGTATAGTTGAGACCAAGCAACTAAACCTATAGTTCACCTAGTTTCGTCTGTATCCCTGCGCTCTAACTTGCAATAAGTCACGCACTTGGAACAATTCCTTTGGTTCGTATTCCAAACAGTAAAGGAACAACAAATCTGTTCGGTAACAACTCTTTTAAATCAAGTGATATGAGTTTGACAAAAGTCTCTTCCGTTTATCCAAATAAACTCCTTTGTCAAATTCTTAGATCTATCCAATAACAGTTACAAAAGTAATTGTCAAGACTTTGCAATCAATACTTCAAATCACAAAGAAATGTATTGATGCCGATCTACTCAACTAATCAATCAAGGTTATCACAAAGATAAACCGATTATAGTTTGATCCCCAGCCGATCAAGTTTTATGCACACCAAAGATTATGAACCCAAATCAGAAATCTTCTTCGTCTTCAGATCTTCTTAGATCTTCAATAAACACCTGCACACAATAAACTTGAATCTCTTGTGATCAATCACACACATAACAGAGTCTGTTAACAATGGATTATCACAATACGTCTTTAGATCTTCAAACAGTCTAAAGATCCCTGTCGAAACTTCGATCTAGTTTGAGTGAATCTTATATTAGAAGAGAAGATTCCCAAGCATAAACAAACTAGGTGCAATCAAAGTTCAACAACCGTTAGTCAATCAAATCAATCAAAAACTAATAATAAACTATAATTATCTAGTTTCCCACCAACGGTACTCGTAAAGCTTCCAAATCCCAAAGAAGTCTTTAAAACGAGCGGTCGTAAGAGATTTCGCCTAAATAGGGTACTTTCCTCTCTGAATAGACGGCTCCACCAGTAACAACACAACTAGGTAGTTTTGCTGGATCTGAGGATTAGTTTGCTCAAAATTCAAACTTCAATATTTATAGAACAAGTTTGGACACCAAGGAATTTCCAAAACCGAATATTCTCAAAGATATGCAATAAGGGCAAAAACGGTTTTCATAATTCCTGGAAATGCACTGTCAAAATATTGATCGAAATCTAAGTTGAAAATCTCCAACTAGTAAATGCACATTACTAATTTTTATTTTCTAAAGATATGCATTTTAATTGCTGGAAATTAAAAGCATATAGAACTAAAAACCTTAATTAAAAGATTCTCAATTTATTTCGATCCGGGATTCTCCTTTAGCTATTAAGGAATATCTTTGAACAATAAAAGATAAGAGTTACTGCACATGTTCAAAGTATGCACATGTTCGAAGTATGTCGACATCTTTACTTTGTAAATCCTTTTTCATATTTACAATCTTGGAACCGATTTTCCACACTTCCGAACAAGTTTAGAATTGGTTCATCTGACTTCCAAGAACTATGTGATTGATTATCCTATCAAATCACTAATCATGGGTTTAAACGGTTCTACCAAAACAAGTTTCGGTTCTACCTCCATGTGGGTACTAGGATCGGTCACACTAGCTTTCCAAAAATTAGTTGACTAGGTACTAGGATCGGTTACCACATATATATGGTATCTAACTTGTATTCGGCTGCACAAGTCATAGGATCGGTTACCAATAACTAAGATTTTGTTGCATCTCTTACAAGGATCGATTCCCCTACTTGTGATCGGTTGCACCTCTTACTTGGATCGTTTTCCAATGTCTAGAGTTGGTCATACCAATTACAGTAAATCGATCATACTATCTCAGGTGATTACTTAAGATCGGTTTCACTAATAAAAGTCATACCAATACAAAAGTCAGGCCTTGTGAATAGTTTTACCAATATACATAAACAAGTTATGAGCGGTTCAATATACATAAACAAGTTATGAGCGGTTATACTAAACAGACATATTGGTAATCCAAAAATTTGCAATGAATAACAATACCAATAAGCCTACCGATTTCCCTTTCGATTCATAACACAAGTTTATGAATTGTACTTCCTTTAAACGAATGTAAAAACATTGTTTCCTAGGACGAAATTTTCACCCATACCCATACATAATCACAATAGCATTCATATGATTATGTGGAAGTCTTATATACGAAGTTCAAAAGATAGACGTTATACTTCATATTGTAATTCCTTAATACTATGTCTAACTAGGTTATAATCATTCACATCTTCGCAGTTATGTTTTCAATATGCACGACTTGAAAGATACGTTAGGAATGAAACAGGTCAAGTCAAATATTACTAACCTCAAGTGGAAGGATGATGTCGTCGTTGTATCTCTTTACTTCTTCACATTCTTCAAGTCTTCACGTAATACTTGTAAGTCTCATATCCTAGTAACTTTCTAGCTAACCTATACGAAGTTGACTCTAGTAAGTATTCAAGCGAC
Source organism: Papaver atlanticum (assembly GCA_023531105.1). Lineage (NCBI taxonomy): Eukaryota > Viridiplantae > Streptophyta > Magnoliopsida > Ranunculales > Papaveraceae > Papaver > Papaver atlanticum. Next base: position 1,463,226 of record JAJJMB010017971.1, on the reverse strand, counting down.
TCTTTAAATGAGTTTTGATTCACTAAAATATGACAACCAAACTTGACATAACAACGCTTGGTGGGTTCAACCGAGCTATGCTATAACAATCTCCCCCTTTGTCAATTTTAGTGACAAAACTCTTACATCATATGGATAAACAAATTACAAGAATTCATTACACATACGCTTGATTCCAAGTTTAAACAACACAATAACCTGTATACATTCAATCCATAAATGCTGTTGTTGACATTATAATAACAAAGCTAATACTCCCCCTAAAGGTAAGATAGGTATATTTTCAATCCACACGTCTTTGTTATTCCCTTTGTAGTTCATGTAATTACAAATATCAATATGATATGTTACTCCCCCTTAGTCTATGCTTTCACTCTTTCGTTAGATATAACGTTCAAGCACCATTGTCCTTTCCTTAGTGATACCAAATCACTTGTTTACTTCAAATGTTTCTCCCCATTTTTGTCACAAAATGACAAAGGTACGAGAAAATAAAGGACAAGCCGAAAGGATCTTACAAATCTCAAAAGACTTGCAAAACCTATAAGAGTTAATCACGAGGGTTCTACACACCATTTTTGATAACCAATATCAAAACCGAAACTACAAAGTAATTTACTTTTGATATGTTACCAAGGAAACAATTGCCCTAAGCAATTTTCCCTAATAGTTTAGCAAACCAAAAATAGACTAAGCACCTTAGTTCCTTTGCTAAACCGATTGTACAAATACAATCGCTTGTTCGATAAGACCAAAATAAAGATCAGAATTAACTCTATTTTTCTCATCAGGTTCTAATTATTCAAATAATAACTTAGACCTTTCAATTTTAAACAAGACAAATACTAGGTTAGTTAACTAGGATTTCTTGTTAAGGCATTCGATTAGACTTGAATAACCGAAACCTCCACTTTGATAAGTTTAACAAAGATCAGAATTAACTTAGTTTCTCTTATCCGGAATCGAATTGGACTAAACAATTGATCCCGAAAACCCATTTTGTTAAGCTATAAACAATTCATACAAACCAACATAAATCAACTTGCATAATTATTTACCTAAACCGGAAGCAATTGAAACAATCATAGACATTATAGTACTGCAATTGCACCAAAATTTTGTAAGCCTAAACAATTGATACCAAACAATAAAGCAAGATAACAATAGTTTTTCTTAACCGGAAATAATTGAATCACACACACATCCATACACAAATAATGGAAGAAACATCAATTGTACCGAAATTTTGTTAAGCAAAAGCAATAAATCTATGCAATAAAATCAGGCTTTTCTTAAACAGGAAAACGATTAACTAACAAATTCGTTACCTCAAGCTCCGTATCCTCTTCTCCCCTTAAGATATGTCATTAAGCTCCATTTCAAGATAGAACTCTCCTCCGTTGTGTTGTCATCCTCTCGCAAGACAAAAGAACAACAACAAAAAGCAACCTTTACTAGAGAAAGGTTGAAAATCGGTTTTAACTAATGCAATGCAAAAGTTGAAACCCCGAAACACATATGCTTTTATGCTAAACCAAATGATTCAACATATTGTGACTTTTTCACATATTTGTTTCAATCAGAATCCCTTATGATCATTTGATAAAGCCTACCAACATGGGCTAGAACTTAATCTTGCTAAACCAAAAAGTTACCCAAACCATAAGGGTTCACACCATATGAGATCGAATATTAAGGTCATGAAAACCAAAATCAAACATCCCATAAACATACATAACAATAAAATAAAGCATTCAAGCACCGGCTATGTAATCGAAAAACTATCACAAGAAAAATTATAAACTAATAATTTTATTCATAAATAAGATAGTTTTATTCATAATAAACCTTATACAATTATTGAAAGAAATCAAAAACTGATGTCTATTTTCTTGATTTATTATTGGAAGGGACATTCCTTGTGATCAAGTACTTTTCGATGCTCTTTTTCAATTTCCGATTCTTGGTTCCAAAACTCTGATTCAATCTTTAGAATTACTTTAAGATTTTCTAGATCTTTTCGAGTAGTAAAGCCCAGCTGTTTCTGAAAACAGTCAAGTGGTTTACCAAGAGTTTCAAGATGAGCTAGAAGATATTTTTTGTTAGAATTCGGTGAAATCCTTTCAACCGTTTTATTACTCGATTCACTTCCAATCATTTTACATATAGTCTTTTTAGAGATAGACGTAATGCTTCTCTTGACATCAAAATCATCTCCCGCGATGAATTCACAAATCTCTGTAATTATGCATGGAAAACCGAGATGCCTCTTTATTCCTGAGGAAGAAATAGAATCTGAGATTTTTATCATCTGACTGACAATGATTCCATAGTTGTCAATTTGAGAGTCTCCTGTTAAAAGAAAATAAACAAATTCTACAAAATCTTTGTCCCAGGCTGACTTATCTCTAGTACTTGCAAATAGGGTTTCTAAAGAAAGTTTACAGAATACCCTTAGGTGGAAGGGTATATCTTTTGTTGGTAATCTACCATTTTCCAACTCTGTCGATCTTCCAATGAGATGTGTTGAAATGGCATCGTTCTCAATTTCAACTCCAGTAATCAAGTGATTACATTCCACATTGTACTCAATAGCATTAGAAATTGTTTTACGATCAACATAGTAGAGTCCTTGACTAACAAGAGTAACAAAGGTAAGGTTTTTATGATCAACATTATGAATATCCACATAAAAGACTCTTACCATATCAGGTGAATATTTTTCAAAATAAAAAAGCTTTCCTTAGTTTCGATCTTGAACAAACTTCATATAATCCTTATCTTGGACATCTGGATCGAATTTCTTTTCGGTAGTGAATTCCATCCTCTTGAGAGTTTCGTATTTCCTGAAGCATGAGATGTCAACAAAACTAGTAAATTCATGCTTGTCATCAATACTGTTAGGAAATCTGATCCTATCAATATCATCGTATCTGACTCGGTCATCAGATGATGTGTCTTTTGATTTCCTCTTTCTCATACTTGCAAAAATATGAAAAACCCTAGTTACGGCTTCGATTAATCTTCCCCAATATGTTTCTGAACATAGCAAGAGGTTATCTTTTATAGGAAGAATAGATATCAAAAACCGGAAATAACTAGCTTTAGGAAATTCTATCAAAATCGGAAACTGAGGCTTGTGGGGAAACAATTTCGATTTTATATTTAGGTCTTTCTTGGAAAACCTATTTTTCATGGTGTGGATCTTTATCTCGGATTGATTCCATTTTTTTGTCCAAAAATATGTTTAGTTTTTATTACCAGAATTTGATAACATCATTTGAAATTCACTCAAGAATTTTCCACTAGAGTATGCAGAGATAACTTTGAAAAAAATATGATATTTGTTAAAAATACCATTAGAATCATAAATCCTGTAATATTTCAAAAGATCACTTGCTTCATTAAAACAATTGTGAGGAGTTTGAAGCAATCCATTGTTAATAGAATTATTAACTGAAAAATCATTCCTTGTAAGGTTACACGGTTTCCAAAATTGCATCCTAGATAGCGATACATTGACAGTCTTAGATCTGAAAATGTACATATATATACTTTGGTAGGATATCCAAAATATATTTAAGATCCTTGATTTTTCAAGAACACAATAGCCATGGTTCATGTAATAAAAAATTCTGAGAGGAATCTTATGCATTTTCGAGATACAACCTGTCTCATAGACCATTGTATCATTGTCACAGTCAGTATCTAACACAATGATGTACAATCCTATGATATCCCACTGATTATGTAAGCACCTCAAGACATTCATAGACATATTCCAATTTCTAATACATTTAGGAATAAGAGTATTACATACTTCATTCGTGTCTTCCACCACGAATTTTTGAAGTAGTCAAATCCTACCATTACGTTAACTGAATCAAACATAGATTCAATTTCTTATAGGTTGGATCGCACCAAATACAGATTGTTAGATCTTTTCGTGTTTGCCTGCTCTGATACCAATTGAAAAGACGAGGGTACCCAAATATACCTCAATTTAAAACTTTTCCACCTATAAGTCCTTTCTCCGAAAGTGATTGTCTATGGAATGAGTCGAGACAATAAAACTAATTGGTTCACACTTCGTGTGGTCGTCTATGGATACGAGATCGAGACAATACGACAACAAGATAACTTGTGTGATTGACTATGGATGCAAGATCGAGACAATACAACAACGAAGTATGTTTACTTGATAATAGGTTCGGACTTAACCAAACACAATAGGATTGCTATCAATTAAATAAGAATTAACGCTTGTGTATTTTACTTCTAATTATAATTGCGGAAATAGAAAAGTAAAAGACACAACAAGATTTTGTTAACGAGGAAACCACAAATGTAGAAAAACTGTCCAGAATTGAATACTCTCAGGATTAAGCCGCTATACAAAATCTAAACCAACTTCATATAGTTGAGACCAAGTAACTAAACCTATGGTTCACCTAGTTCCGTATGTATCCCTGCGCCTCAGACTTGCAATAAGTCACGCACTTGGAATAATTCCTTTGGTTCGTATTCCAAACAGTAAAGGAACAACAAATCTGTTTGGTAACAACTCTTTTCAATCAAGTGATATGAGTTTGACAAAAGGCTCTTCCGTTTATCCCAATAAACTCCTTTGTCAGGTTCTTAGATCTATCCAATAACAACTACCAAAGTAATTGTCAAGACTTTGCAATCAATACTTCGAATCACAAAGAAACGTATTGATGTCGATCTACTCAACTAATCAATCAAGGTTATCACAAAGATAAACTGATTATAGTTGGATCCCCAGTCGATCAAGTTTTGTGCACACCAAAGATTATGAACCCAAATCAGAAATCTTCTTCGTCTTCGAATCTTCTTAGATCTTCAATAAACACCTGCACACAATCAACTTGAATCTCTTGTGATCAATCACACACAGAACGGAGTCTGTTAACAATGGATTATCACAATACGTCTTTAGATATTCAAACAGTTTAAAGATCCCCGTCAAAACTTCGATCTAGTTTGAGTGAATATTATATTAGAAGAGAAGATTCTCAAGCATAAACAAACTGGGTGCAATCAAAGTTCAATAACCGTTAGTCAATCAAATCAATCGAAAACTAATAATAAACTGCAATTATCTAGTTTCCCACCAACGGTACTCGTAGAGCTTCCCAATCCCAAAGAAGTCTTTAAAACGAGCGGTCATAAGAGATTTCGCCTAATTAGGGTACTTTCCTCTCCGAATAGAGGGCTCCACCAGTAATAACTCAACTAGGTAGTTTTGCTGGCTCTGAGGATTAGTTTGCTCGAAATGCAAACTTCAATATAAGGAAGTTTGGACACCAAGGAATTTCCAAAACCGAATATTCTCAAAGATATGCAATAAGGGAAAAAACGGTTTTCATAATTCCTGGAAATGCACTGTCCAAATATTGACCGAAATCTCAGTAGAAAATCTCCAACTAGTAAATGCACATTACTAATTTTTATTTTCTAAAGATATGCATTTTAATTGCTTGAAATTAAAAGCATATAAAACTAAAAACCTTAATTAAAAGATTCTCAATTTATTTCGATCCGGGATTCTCCTTTAGCTATTGAGGAATATCTTTGAACAATAAAAGATAAGAGTTACTGGACATGTTCAAAGTATGTTGACATCTTTACTTTGTAAATACTTTTTCATATTTACAATCTTGGAACTAATTTGACACACTTCCAAACAAGTTTAGAATTGGTTCATCTGACTTCCAAGAACTATGTGATTGATTATCCTATCAAATCACCAATCATGGGTTTAAGCGGTTCTACCAAAAAAAGTTTCGGTTCTACCTCCATGTGGGTACTAGGATCGGTCACACTAGCTTTCCAAAAATTGGTAGACTAGGTACTAGGATCGGTTACCAAATATATATGGTATCTAACTTGTATTCGGCTGCACAAGTCATAAGATCGGTTACCAATCACTAAGATTTTGTTGCACCTCTTACAAGGATCGATTCCCCTACTTGTGATCGGTTTCACCTCTTACTAGGATCGGTTCTACAATGTCTAGAGTTGGTCATACCAATTACAGTAAATCGATCATACCATCTCAGGTGATTACTTAAGATCGGTTTCACTAATAAAAGTCATACCAATACAAAAGTCAGGCCTTGTAAATAGTTTTACCAAGATACATAAACAAGTTATGAGTGGTTATACTAAACACACATATTGGTAATCCAAAGATTTTCAATAAATAACAATACCAATAATCCTAGCGATTTCCCTTTCGATTCATAACACAAGTTTATGAATTGTACTTCTTTTAAACGAATGTAAAACATTGTTTCCTAGGACGAAATCTACACCCATACCCATACATAATCACAATAGCATTCATACGATTATGTTGATGTCTTATATACGAAGTTCAAAAGATAGACGTTATACTTCGTATTATGATTCCTTAATACTATGTATAAATAGAGTATAATCATTCACAGCTTCGCAGTTATGTTTTCAATATGCACTACTTGAAAGATACATTAGGAATGAAACAGTTCAAGTCAAATATTACTAACCTCAAGTGGAAGGATGATGTCATCATTGTAGCTCTTTACTTCTTCACATTCTTCAAGTCTTCACATAATACTTGTAAGTCTCATATCCTAGTAACTTTTTAGCTTACCTATACGAAGTTGACTCTAATAAATAATCAAGCGACTCTTTAAATGAGTTTTGATTTACTAAAATATGACAACCAAACTTGACATACCAACGCTTGGTGGGTTCAACCGAGGCTCTAACAGATATGTTAGTCTGACACTTATCAACAAGGATTGAGTAGTCTCACCAGGTTCAGTTTGACCCTTTCAATTGAGAGAAATGGGACTATAAGAAACCAGGAGACAACATATGTGATGACCATAATTCTTGCACAAATCTGACAAGAGAAAGGTTGGCATAAATTACATATTTCAAGTAGAACCACCTAGTTAGCTCGCTATGGAAAGAAGTACCTAGTTCCTCAGAAAAAAAATTAGGCAGATTGATCTGATAGACTGTTTGCATCATATATTCCCAAAAGATAGTTATTTTCTTGATGCCGTCTTTCTCATGATAACTCTGCATTTTGACGATGGCTATGACTTTATTTTCCCAAAAAATTATGGTTGTTTTGGATTTAATAATCTCTACCACGTTCATTCCTATCAAACTATTTCTTCCACTATTTTCACTGACGGGTTTCCTCGAGTTCTACCTCCCAACATCCTTGTGCCGATGTTATTATGCCAAGCCATATGCAAGAATAAGTGTTATGATTGAGAACTTGCACATTAATCCAAAAGTATAGAAAATATTAGACCACGTACACATACCACGGTATAGATAATGACTAACATAAAGGTTCACCTACATATCGCTCACAAAAAGCATAATTAGATCATGAGTTGTAATACCCTAATTCGGAAGGTAGGGTTCACCGAATCGAGTATAGTAATGATTTTCGCTTTCCTAACACTGAGGTCTTTTCAGCATAATGGATTCCAGAGTTGGCAGAAAACTCTGCAGTTAAGTGTGCTCGGATATGAGTAATCCATCCAGAGATGGGTGACCTCCTGAGAAGCTAATTCTGAATGACTGCACCAGTTCCTATTGAAAACCCCACACTGCCGGATAATCGCAGTGGCTAAGTGGGACAATATCGGTGGAGGGTCGGATAATTACAAATAGTATTAGAGCCGACGGTAATCACCTGTCGAGGGTCAGGGATTACGCTAGACGGGTTGTATCAACTACTGGTCTCATAAGGGGCAGGGAACGTCGAAGATCTGAGTTACTTGTATAAAATTCGGAGCCGAAGACGACTCCAATTTAAGGTGGTGATATTTTAATACCATGATTCAGCAGGTAGGGTTTGCCGAATCGAATATACGTAATGATTTTCCCTTTCCTAACACCGAGGCCTTTTCAGCACAATTAGCTCCAGAGTTGGTAGAAAACTCTGCAGTTATGCGTGCTCCAGCGGAAGTGATGTGCTAAAAAAGCCTCGGTATAATGTAGACGTTCCTTGCCTATTATGAGACCGGTATCTGGCATAACTGTCCAGCTTACTCTCCTATGCAAGAAAAAACGACACGTCCCTGGTTGAATCCCAACTATCACCGATATTGTTCCCACTTACCCACTGGGGTTATCCTGCAGTGTGGGCTTTGTAACAGCACTACTGCGGTCATCCAGCATCAGCTTCCCGAGAGTTCACACATCTTGTGACTATTCCCCGCCGAGCACGCTTAATGGAGAAATTGTTTCCAAAACTCAATCAAGTGTAGCGATGAGGCCTTTGTGTTAGGAAAGGACAAACATTAAATATATTTCATCCGGCGAACCCTACCTTCATATCCGGGGTATTAGTAGTGTTTATTGTAGTGAGTTTAAAATGCATAGTAAAAAATATATCCATTGTTTCACAAGATAATGTGAAGGAAAAAGAAACACAAACTCAGTATAGTAGAGAAAAATAATTTTACCATACACCTGGATGTCCCAAGCCAGAAAACAAGCCATAATAACGAAAGATAAGAGTCGTGTAACCAGAGGCCATACAAGGTTAAGATTTTGCCAACAACTTGTCCACAATTGATAAGATCCTATACGATTAGGTTGTGCCCACAATGCATTGACGTTTCCAGTGTCTTCGTCAGGTTGAGAAAGCAATGATAAGTTCTCATACTTTGTTGTACATTTTCTTCTTGTACCATCATTTTATTCATGGCGCATAAGTATCCATATGACAACAATATGAAGATGACAACAATGATGAAGCACAGAATGTCTTACCAGTGAATAAGTATTGTCATGGATACAACCTTAGTGGATATCTAAACATTGAAACTAACCTTAAATTTAGATATCAGAATGTGATCAAATGATCATAATCTCTCAAACAATGGTGAAGGTTAGTTTTTAAGCTGTTGTGTTGACTAGTGAGTGTCGAATAAATAAAAGCTTATTTGAGCCTAGTTGGTATGGAGTATTAGGGCTGGTGTTTCAATCACGTTTTTAGAGCTAATAGTTCTAGATAAATACTAATACTAGTAGAGAGGTCAAAACTTCCTCATTTTAGTTGGTCAATCCCCATGACACTAAAAGGCCAAGAGGGTCCAAGTTTTTAGTACAAATTGGATTTGTGGAATCCCCAAACTATTTTAAATGTTCACATATTGATTTAATTTACATGTGCCTTCCTGGAAGAGAAAAAGGTTGCTAACATTTTATTTATTTTTTGTAAGTAGGATATTTCATTAAAGACTAACAAGAACTGCTTACTAGATCAATTATAGTAGAGTTATCTGATACAATGATTGGATGGTTTCTACTCCGCATACTAGATCAATCTACTTCAAGACACTGCCTATAGCATATGGGAGGCATTCTTTTGCAATTCGGATTACAAATAAAGTTTTTAGTCTTTTTAACAGGAGTATTAGCTACTTCGTTGCCAGATCTATGAAAAAAACTAAAACCGATAAATTTTTGGCAGCAGGATATTTGTTTTCTTTTTTCAACCAAAATTGCCTTACTTTTCCAGGAAATGGAGACAGTGTCTCCATTCAAAACATCAATAAGCTTCTTACAGTCCTAGTGCATATGTGAGGCATTGAAAACATTTATGCTGAAATTCTGCATTTTCTTTTCTCCTCTTTGGCCGCTTTGGCATAAGTAGCTTCCTATAGAAGTCGTGGTGCTTCTACTTCTTCTAGACTGCTTGATGAGGCTGGTCCTGCTCTTTCCCTTCCAAATCTACCTTTCATTCAGCCTCCAGAATACGGTCCCTTGCTAAGGGTTTCTAACATCTTCCCTCCATAATACTACCGATTTATGACACGGAAATGACCATTTTATCAAAGATACTAATTATTGTGACCATTTGAGCAAGTGTACTTTTCCGATTCTACCCATACCCACTATGGAGACAACATAAAAGTTAAATGAAAATATGTTGATGATTTCTGGACTGTATAGTTAACATATTTATTATGGATGATTTATCATTATCCCTTCCTAGGACACTTATTTCATCTACATAGGATGATATCAGTCAGTTTTTGCTGCACAGTATTGTGATCATTAGTGTTACCATCGGTAAAAATTTGAAACTGAAACTTTGCCATCTGAATTGAAATTTCATTTAGGCGCTTGTTAATATTTCTGACTTTCTGAGCCATCTTGTAACCGAGTGAAAAGACGAGGGTACCTAAATACACCACAATCTTTTAATTTCAACGTATAAGTCCGATACCAAGTGTGATCGTCTATGGATAATAGTCGATACAATACGACAACAAGGTATATACATGATAATAGTTGCGGTATAAAACTGATTAACTATATGATCACTATCAAGTGTCTTAGATTAAAATACTAGTGTATTTACTTTATTATAATAAGCAATTATAATGCGGAAGTAAAGTAAATAATACAAATAAGGTTTTGTTAACGAGGAAACCGCATGTAAGTATCCGCAAGCTCGTCAACGCTATTAAATCAGTCAAGAGAATGTTTAGCGGCTAATAACTGGATTAGCTAAACATGATCATTAATTAATAGAAATTAATCAAACAATTATCTGGAGATGAAACTAATACCATTGGATAGATCTCGAAAAGTTGTGCGAAATGGACTACTCGAACGTGTCATTTGGATACCGGATGAAGTAGAAATCATTAAATTAGTATAAAGGGAAAAATAGTCATTTTGCATGGTAAGTTATTAAGGCAACCGAGAACTTATACTCAGGGTGCTTCTATCACAGACAATATTCTTTTCTGTTCTGGCTGCCCAAAATAAATCTTCTGGGTATCTAAGTAATTATCAGTTTGGTTTTATCCCAAACCGATCGAGGAGAATTCATTCTCTTCTTTCCTTCATTTTCTTTTTTTTCTCTTTGTTCTATCTTCTCTTCTCATCGTTAACCATTAGATGACTTCGTTGACAAACATTGACCATTATGTTTGACTGTTAGTTGACCAGTGACCTGAGGGTTTTTTCAAGCAACTAATCCGTCAACTTTTTTTTATCCTTTCCGATAGACGATTTGGACCTAGAACTATCAATATAAACTTTATGAGAAAGAGATAGAGGAATTCTAGAACGAAGATTGAGATAAAGCAAAGGATATCGACTAGGATTTGAAAGACCATTTATGTATCATTGTCATGTTGATTCAGGTGGTAATTACACGTTCAACATGATGACAATGTTGAGGATGATCGTGGATAAGAAATTGTAGATTAAGAATCGTGTATTGGAGTGGTTTTCCTTTAATATCAGGTGGGAACTCTTGTAGCTTTCTTGTATTCATTGAGTTTTCTTTCTTTGCGAGCATGATGTATCTGTATGAGTGTATATTATATTTTCATATACGATGTTTGATTTGAATGTAATTGTGTGTGTCTAATATGCGTTGTGTGATTTTCCCGGAAAGAGTTTCTGTGTTTCCCCACGGCTCTTAGCGAAGTTAAGTAGGGCGGTAAGTCATCCGTCGGCAATAGTATTAGTAGAGCGGTAAGTCATCCATTTTGATATTATTATAACTATTTCATTTAGTAGGGCGGTAAGTCATCTGTTTTAATATTATTGCTTATTAAGATAGTAGGTCGGTACGCCATATGTCAACAATAGTTACTAGTAGGGCGGTAAGTCACCCGTTTTGATATTATATATACTATTTTATTAGGGGGAAATCACTCGTGTGCATATTATATTTGTTTGTCTAACTTTATGATCTTTATAGTAATATTCTGAATCATGGTTTGTATGGGCACTCTGTGTGGACGATGTTATTATTATTGATTAGGGTTGTTCTCGCGTCGTCTTCTCCAATGAGTTTGGCGAGGTTAGGATAACACTTTCTTCTTGTTGCATGAATTGCTGAATGCTTAGATTCATTACTCTTTCTTTCAATTACTGTTTTTCTAAAAGTGTGAAGCATGTAAGTGATTACTTTAGAGTTATATGTTTCAACTGGGCACCCTTTCAGGATGATGTGCTCACTCGTTCCCACTTCAATGTTTTTCGGTTATCAGAAGAGATGGCGTACTTGAAGATATTCGTTTCCGTAGTTTAAGGCTTTAACAAATTAAGAACGTTACGTATCTTTTATATATGTGTATCTCTTGTTTATCTTTAAACAACACATTAATATATTCATATCACTTGAGATATTTCCATTTAAAATGTATCATGGGATTTTAGGGTTTTACTTTGATCTGCTTTATGTAAGTATGATTCTAAAAATTGATAATTTAGATTGATGCTTCAATTAGGTTGTAATTCTATTAACTAAGCAGGCTTAGTAATTGGATCGTCATAACTTGGTATCAGAGCTTACTATTAGATCTTGTATGGGAAAAAATAGATGATAGCTAGTACCAGTTAGTGAACTAGATTAGTTTAGAACAAGGATGGTTGTGAGATAAATCTTAATCACTAAAAGCTATCAAGAACTAAAAGATTTATTTGGTTGACTGATTCATTTTTTTTGTTGTGTATGTATATTAAGAATTAAAAATTATAGATTCAACCAATTATATAATGGGTTAGAAGCTTCATTAGAGATTAGGAAATAATTAGTTTAAAATTATGAACACTTAGTAAATCCAGCATTGGAGAATAATGAGTTTAGCAATTATGACGGATCCCAAAATCATTTTGAAACTTATTGAATACCTTTATATATAATTAGAACCATTGATCTATTGAACTAGAAAGTTAGTGTGAGGAACTTAGATTTCCCTAATTGTAATAATTTAAATTAGCATAGTTGAACCTAGAGATAATTTTTTTAGATCTTAGTTGTAGAAAGACATATGGATTTGTATTTCATCTATTGTTGTTTCGAACTCATTTGAAATGAGTTGCATTTCACGCTTTTGTAAGTATGAGCAGCACTTACAATGGGAGGTATATCGATCATATTTTCAAGTACGAAAATTCTTATAAGGTGGGTAGAATGTAAGGATCAGAAAGCTCGTCAACGCTAATAGACCGGTCAAGAAAATGTTTAACCGCTAATGACTTGATTATGTAAACATGAACATTAACTAATAAAAATTAATAAAACAATTATCTGGAGATGAAACTAGTACCGTTGGATAGATCTCGAAAAGTTATGCGAAATGGACTACTCGAACGTGTCATTTGGATACCGGATGAAGAAGAAATCAATAGATTAATATAAAGGGGAAAATAGTCATTTTGCATGGTCAGTTATTAAGGCAACTGAGAACTTATACTCAGGGAACTTCTATCACATACAATATTCTTTTCTGTTCTGGCTGCCCAAAATAAATCTTCTGGGTATCTAAGTAATTATCAGTTTGGTTTTTTCCCAAACCGATCGAAGAGAATTCATTCTCTTTTCTCCTTCATTTTCTTCTTTTTCTCTCTGTTCTATCTTCTCTTCTCATCGTTTCATGAACTGAGAATTGTTCATGTCGATTTCGATAAAATCTAGTGAAATAATACATCTAGAAAGGTATTACTGAAATCGTGGATTCAATTTGGTTACGGTTTGAATTGATTAATGTGAAGTAAACTAGGGTTAGGATTTCTTTGAGAATTGAGGATTCTAAGATGATGATTGAGAGTCCGAGATCGAGAAAAGATGAATAAAATTAAGTAAACTTTGATGGTGGTGATGTCGATTTGGAGAACATCGATTCAAACTCGATTAAAAGTAACGTAGATAACAGAAGTTAGGGTTTGATAATTCTCTTTTGATTCTCTGTGAAATTGGTGATGGTTATGTAGAATAGGTAATGGGTTTTCGGAATTGAAAAAGCGGGGGTATAACAACCATACCCAATAATTCGTTCGGCAATCTGTATGGACTAAGTCTAATATAATTCCGAGAGCACCAGCTTATAAAGCGAGCTCAACCAAGAAATATATCAAAAAGTTATATCTCAATTTCTCAATACAATCTGCAATCGAACAGATATAAATCTGTGAGCCCGATTGATATGAAAAATAACTTGGACTGTACCAAATACCAATGCCCAAGTGTCAATCAATTCTTATCCAACAATCAAAGGTCAGATTAACCAATCTATTGAACTACACACAACCTGTGATATTTCAATTATATAAACAAATATAATACAAAAAAGAAATAACACAGACACTATAAGTTTTGTTAACGAGGAAACCGCAAATACATAAAAACCCTGGGACCTAGTCCAGATTTGAACACCACAATGTATTAAGCTGTTACAGACACTAGCCTACTACAAGTTAACTTCTGACTGGAATGTAGTTGAGCCCTAACCAAGTCTCACACCGATTAAGGTATAGTCGCGTTCCTTACGCCTCTAGAACAACGCCGTATTCTGCGCACTTGATTCCCTTAGCTGATGTCACACACAATTAAGAGTTGCTATGACCCAAAGTGGAAGACTTATAAACAAATCTTTTTCCCACTAATAAGTCTATTATGATAGATAAATCTGTCTCCCACAGAAATACCTACGAAATTTTTGTTACGTCTTTTGATAAATCATGGTGAACAAGAACCAATTGATAATATGGTCTTATACTCCCAAAAGCATCCTAGAAATATCAATCACCTCACAATAACTTAACTATATGGTAGTAGAAGAAGTTATTGTGGAATCACAAAGAATGAGACGAGGAGCTTTGTGATTACTTTTTATATCTTACCTATCGGAGATAAATCTTGAGAAAATCTTAGAGAAGATAATACTCGATACGATAGAACAAGTAAGATCAGAATACGCAACTACAGAGAAAATAGTTGGATCTGGCTTCACGAATCCCAAATGAAGTCTTCAAGTCGTTAACCTATAATGGTTTTGGAAAAACCTAGGTTAAAGGAGAAGCGACTCTAGTCGCAACTAGGACACATGAAAGTGTCAGGATTAGGTTTTCCAGTTGCTAGAGTTCTCCGTTATATAGTCTTTCAAATCAGGGTTTGCTTACAATCAAAGCTAAGATAGCTTAGTAACAAAGCATTCAATATTCACTGTTAGATGAAATCCTGATTTAAGATTCAAGCTAAGTTTGCTTAAAACCAAAGCAATATCTCTCCATCGTCAGATGGTCTTAGTTTGTTACACACAAATGAAATATACCTTCATTTAGATTTGGGTAACGTACCTAAACGTGTATATTGAGTTGGCTCAATAACAGTTAACTGAAGTTAGCCATATGAACATTTTTTTATTAACCACATTCATCTAACACCTCTAGATAAAATATGATGATCAATCAATCATGAAAGATAATCAAATAAATCTAATTGTGTTTCACATAGAGTTTTTCAATTGTTCACTATCTCATAGAAATATATATGAACACATTGAAATAAAATTTGATCGATTCGTGATCGTACAAAGTACTTATATAAGAATTAATTCATGAATATTAAGCCACGGTTTGCAAAGATTGTGTTACTTAATTCATAAATGTATTTGTTCATGAGTATGAAAAACATACTTATCCGATTTTAGAACTTTAACCACTAAGTTTGCAAAAAGGTACGCAAACTATAGTTTCCGGACTTTAGTCTTGTCAAGTCGTTTGCAAACGGGTACGCAAACAGCCATCCCGAACCTAACTCAAGTATAACCATTCGCATACTGGTATGCAAACAAGGTTCTCGGACTTTTACAGTTAAAACCGTTCGCATACTAGGTATGCAAACAAGGTTCCCGGACTTTAACAGTTAAAGTCGTTCGCATACTAGGTATGCATACTGTGCTGTATCCAAACTAAGGTTTTTGTTCTAAACTCCTATTTCAATCACTGAAACATCATTAGAAGACGATAATAACTGTCTCACACAAACTATTAGCTTCAAGTAAAATTCAAGTGATCGAATAATCAATACAAAACTTTCCAAGTTGACATCAAATGATTGTCTCACACAAATCATGTAAGATGTTTCAAGGAAATTTCCACATGATCATCTTTTGCCTTAATATTTAGTTTCCAACAAATAAATTGTTTCCAACTAAACTCGTCAAGAATAATGATGAACATAACTAAAGCAAAAAGCTTTCAACTCATATTTCGAGAAATAGATAAGTGAGATAAACTTGGCTCGAAATATCAAATTTGTATAATATAAAAGTCTATATAGCTATATGACTTAGTCTCATTAGGAGATAAAATAGAATAAACTTCTGAGTGATAGATAAGTTTTAGTCTTCACATACCTTTTGTTGATGAAGTTCCTCAAAGCTCTCCTCAATAGATATTCATCTTCAATCGATGAACATCGTGAAGTCTAAATCTCAACTACACATTCTATACTAATCCGAGACATAGCTATAAGTAGACTAGATATCAAGACGTATAGTTTTTATCAACTAAACTTGACAAACAAGCTTGAGATAACAACGCTTGAGAGTTAGACCGAGCAATGCTCTAACAGGAATATGATATGGATAAGAAGAATTTAAAGCTAATTTGAAGATTGGTTACAGAGAAGAGGTTCAGTTGAGAAATTATAATAAAGGCTTCTGTGATTAAGATGGTTGAGATGGTGTGCTGAATTGATTCAAACCAAAGAAGGATTTAGTTTCAATTATTTGAGGTAATTGTTTCTTAACTAACTTAGTAAAATTACTCGATTTCATAATTAAGTATATGTGGTTGATAGTGAAATTGAAATCTGGAATGATAATAATGAGTATGGAATGTAGTTGTGGTTGTAGACTAGGTTTTTTTGATTTACAGGGAATTGGTCTACATTGGGATGATGGGAGATTTGGGTTTTATGATTAGTACTGATATAAATTTCAGAGAGAAAGAAAGTTGGTATATTGCTTAGCCTTGAATGGATTGAGGCTCTCTAGATGTATGTTTAGGATATTACAGTTGGGATGAATGTGTAGAATTGTCAGTGATGTTGTTGGTGCTACAATTCTAGCATAAGATATAGAGTACAAGATATGAGAGAAATTGCAGACAGGGAGATGCTAGTGATATGTGAAGTACTGGTGGTTGCATTATAGATGTGTTAAAAGATTTAGGTATAGCAGTGGTACTAGTTAGAACTGGTGGAGGTTTAAAAACTATAGGTGTTGTGTTATTGTACAAAAATGGAACTATCAACATTGGTGTTCACAGGTGCAGGGTTGGCTGGAGTTACAGTTTTCGTGGTTTGATTGTACATATGAAATTCAAATGGAATTGGGGTCATAAGGGTGATGTGTGGAGCTGAGGTACAGAGTTACTTGATATGAATGTATGTGTGTTTGAATTGAGGAATAAGTTGAACTGAGAATGTATTGGTAGAATGATGAGATGTCAGATTGGTGATTATAAAGATATATATAGTGATTTCTTTGAAAAAGATGAGAACTGCTGAAGATGCAGATAAGATGTACCTGTATTTGTAAATTGTTTATGAAGTGTGCTTCGAAAGAATGAATGGATTGATACTCAAATGATAAGAAGATGTTGTATGAAGAGTTTAGATGTGCCTGTAGTTATGGTAGAGTTTATGTTCAATTGAAACATTGGATGGTACATTAGGAATCAGTGGCCTGTGCTACGGCTAAGGTTTGAACCTTTAGCTTGTCTGACTGAATGTATTCACTTCAGTGTTTTTTAGTTATCAGAAGAGATGGCGTGCTTAAAGATATTCTTTTCCGTAGTTTAAAGCGTTAACAAATTAAGAACGTTACGTATCTTTTATATATGTGTTGATGGTGGTTTTTAGTTCAGGGCTAAAATTATAAAACCCTGTATTTAATGCGCCATCATTCTGCAAAGAAGTTGAGCCATTTAAAAGTGATGAGTGCTCATGCCTCTTTATTTACATGCGTATTGAGCAATTCAGTATATTTATATGAAATTTATCCAGAATGGTGCGTTTAGCAACAATCCCAAATATTCTGTAAATTTCTGAGTATTTGTTCCATACCATGTTCCGAGTTGAACTCTTAATACTGACATGACATGACGACTAATGTTCGCTCTCAGCCGAGTAGCATGAATCTCCCGAAGTGTCAGGATTGAGATACGCGTGGAAGTACTCAATCAGAGGCACGCAAAGTTATGCTGCCCTTTAATATTAAATTAGTGATTTTGTATCAGTATGCAAAATTCACAAAAATTTGATTGGTTTTGCGTCAACCCGCAAAATTCAGTCCTTTAACCTAATTTATCAATTTGCAAAAATTAGGTTTTTTACGCCCTGCGCAATATCTCGAATCCTATTGTTTGAGACCAAACCTAGGTAAGCTAGGAAACTAATCCGCCATGGAGCTAGTAGGAGCAAAGTCCTACCATAAAATAAGAAATAAAGAGGAATTGAGGAAAATAGAAGCAACAGCAAAAGGAGGTGCGGCAATGCCACTTGGTCGGCTGATCCGCTCCACCAGGCGCCGCCTGTGGCCGGCTGGCCATGCTCCATGTTGCTGCTTGCCGGCCCCCTTTCCTATCGACAAATCAGATCGCTTTAAACGTGCCACACGCACTTTTAAATAAAGTTGGAAGTTGGTTGGTCGACGCGCTTAATTCCTTAAGAAAAATAAGCCTAGACTGTCCATGTCAGTCTTAAAACAATCACGTCCACACGATTTGGCCGGCCAATTCAAACAAGCTTAGCCTCTTCTCAACAGAACTAGGCAAACTCCATGGTGTCCACCGGCGGGCCCACTATCATCCTAGCTGAGCGGAATCCTTTTAATTCACCCACAACATCCCTGATTGCTAGCCAGAACCGGGATGGTCGCGCTGTTGAAGGAGAAGCTCAAACGAGCTAAGACCGACCATAACGGTCTAAAAACTATCGCATCTGTCCAACTTAGCCAGCCAAGTTGTATGGCATAGATCGTGTTTTGGATGATCAAAGAGGCGCCATTTTGTTCACTGGCGGCTCACCTTCATCCCAAGCTGGTCGAACTACACACGGCAATCCAGAAGCGCGTCGAACCGCTTGCCCAAAGTAGGGTGATCGCGCCTTTTTGAAGCCCTAAATTGAATAAACGGCGTTAAGCAACTGCCACAAATCGATCACGTCCGTCCATATTCGCCATCTTATTCGAACGGTTTAGATCGGATTTTAAATGGCCAACAGGGTGACGTTGTGATTACCGGCCACCTTTCTCCCATAAGGAGCGATCGGCCAAGCCACGGCTCGCCCAAATGGATCCCAAATGATCACTCAAAAGGTAGCCGGTTGCGCTGCTTATATATATTTCAATAATTCAACGGCAGTCATTAACTGCCGCAAATCATCTCAGCCACTTAATTTGGCTAGCCGATTTAACCGGTCCAAATGTAACCCAGGCCAGCCGAAAGGATGTTAGAATGGATACCAGCCGCCACAATCTCATAGGGACCAACCGTACAATCCCTGGGATGCGCGCGTAACTCCTACCAACTCCCTGAAAAAGCGCGGTCATGCTCCCTTTAAGACATTAAGCTCCGCGACTAACTTAGACGAGCTCTGAAACAACGATTCTTCAGAAACATCAACTATTTTCAGCTGCTTGTTTAAAAGCGATGCTTTATATGCATCGATTATAAATGATGTTTTATAAATATTGATTCCACAAATAATTTTGTTATTTGACCTAAAAGCACTATGTGCTGCTTTAAGCGGAAAGTCTCACAACTTAACCCATTTACTCGAGACATCAAGCATGTAACAAACTGGGGATTATCACTAGGGTATTGGTCTGGTGGCTTACGGCGTGCGGCGTTCAACGCACCCATGACAAGAAAGTGTCAGGAAAAAGGGGGACGGTTAATAGTAGTAAGAAAGTGTAGTTGGTGTAAGGGCTGACCATCCTTCCTCCATAATGGAAACGTGATGATCACCACCTTTTGCACAACCCCATTTCTCCACTACTTAACTGCCTCCACTTCCTACGAGATCAGGGTGCACTAATTCATGACTTGTATAAATAGGTTTTCAACCTATTTCGACAAAAGAGGACAAGGGTTATCAACACAAGTAGCCAGAAACCATATTTTGATACAAGTCATAAAACAACCATACCTTCATAATTCAACATTCTGATCTCAAATACCTTCTTCGCTTCCCTCCCTAAGATCAACCTTATTCCTTCACTTTGTGACCGAATTGAATCTGGAACGGCCATTTCTTGGTTTATGCCAGAGTCTTACAGATTGATCTCTCGAATATAAAAGTACTCATGTGCAGTACATTTGTTTAGGGTTTGAATTCATTTCTCATCAACACACCCAAATTTACCCAAAACTAGCAGAATCAGTTTTTACCCAAAAACAACTTGCGAGCACAGTGGGAGATTAATCTCTCGGTTGCAAGATCAATTTTCAATTTCATTTTAATTTTCTCAAATTCAAGATGGTAGATCTTAGGTCTGGGTCAGTTACCAATCCTGATGCCGTTGGCACTGATAACACTCCTGGTGTCAATATCCCTACTATCAACACCAATGTACCGCCTGCTAGCACAGTCAATACTTCACATGGTGTTACATCCTCTAGCACCAACACCAGCAGCGCCGGAAGCATCCCCTATGGCGTGACGCCTCCTTTTACCAGAGCCAGAGCCGCTGTTACTCCTAATATTTCTTCGAGAATGACACCTCCAATCGTCACCAGAGCTGCTACCATTTCTTCATCAGGACGAGAGACTGGATGAGCCAGAGGAAGTCAACCCCCTATTACCATTGTTGATTTGATGGAAAGACAAGAAGTTCTCGCTAAGGTTCAGACATACATGGCTACAACTCAGAAAGAGGTACTTACTTTCCTCAAGACGCTAACGGAGCGGCTACCACCAGAACCGTGTCGACCCCAAATGGAGCAGACAAGGAACACTTTCATGACACCTGGCGCGAGTACTTCAGCAGGACGTATCTGTATGGATGAAGAAGTTCGTGTAGCTCCTGAACGACCAACAGAAAGGAATCAACAGTCCAACTTTATCACACGAAAGGACTAAGAACGGCTTCTCCAGAATCGAGGCATAGAAAATCCATCCACCATTCATCAACATCAACCTCTTTATCCTCATGACGTGCAAAGAGTTCCCCTTCCAAGAGGATATTCCTCTCCCCAGTTCTCTCTTTAATTACGACGGTACTGGTAACGCTCGTGAACACATCTCTCGTTTTATGTAATCCTTAGGAGAGCACGAATACAATCATGTCCTCCGCCTGAAAGAATTTTCAAAGTCACTTACCGGAAGAGCGTACACATGGTATAACAACATTGCACCAAATAGCATATCCAACTGGTGTGAGATGGTTACCGCTTTCTACAAGAAATATTTCTTCGTGTCTGAGCAAATCACCTTTTCAGACTTGGGAAGAATGTTTCAACGAAACAATGAGCATTCGAATGATTATGTCAAGAGATTCAGGATTCACGCACTGGACTGTCACGATCCAAATGTGACTGAAAAATAGTTTGTGGAGTCATGTATTAACGGTATGGTTCCCATCTATCGCGCTTTACTGGAGAACCCGTGCTTCCAGACATTCTTTAAACTGCATGAAGCTGCTAAGCGGTCGACTACAACAGCACCAGCACTGTTGGAAAGAACCAGACCATCCAGGAGTGAAGATGCACGCGAGACTCGAGGAAACAGGCGCCTCTTCAATAAGCAATATAATACCGGTCCCTCCGTAAGCGTCGTGGGTGAAGGAGGAAAGAAGAAAGATCCATCAGCGGAACAGAAACCCAAACGTGCGGCACCAGCATATCATACAACTCCACCTCGGAAGGCCACGGCTAAGACCTCTCTACAACAACAAGAAACTGGAGATGCTGCTCCAAACTTCCCATTTCCAATTGAGGAAGTAATTGAACTCCTGGAAGCGTGGATTCAAGATGATGCCATCAAGCTACCTCCTCTCAAATGTCCACAAACCGAGGAAGAAATTTCAAATCCCAAATATTGTCGTTACCATAGGTTCGTCAATCACCCAACCAGTGACTGCAACAAATTGAAGCGCAATTTCAAAGAAAAGGTGGATGCAGGAGAACTCCAATTCGAAATAAAGGTGTTCACAGAGATCCCCTTCCTGTCTGGAGCTGCATGATTTCTGGGGACTCCGTCCACAAAACCGTACAATCTATGATGGAGCATTTATGTGAAATTTTGTATTTCTCCAAGGTGCAACGTCAAGACATATTTGCAGCCCTCAACCGTGTTGTATCGGGCAAGCGGTTGTTTCCATCCAGGGAAGCCACTCCCAAATCTCAACCTCTTCTTGAAAGCGCGACCGATAGATACAACTGGGTACTCCTAACCACCACTCACTTGAAGGATGTCGAGTTTGACAGCACACTGATTGACACGGCCTATGATTTCAACATTGTTACTGTCAAGACTCTGAGAGCTACAAAGATTTCAAAGCAGGAAGCTGTTCACTACCCAACCATAATCAAAAACTCAGAAGGAGAATCCAGGGATGCTTACGGGTACATAAATCTCGAAATCAAGGTGGGAGATGCTCTAACACACGCCAAATTTCATGTGGTTAAAGAGTACTCGAATTATGACATGATCCTAGGGAGCTCATGGATACACGATAACAAGGCCAAGCTAGGAGTATGTCCTTTGCCAGTGTCTATACCTGAAAGGGTCTCCAACAAGCCGTCCAATCCCGATGACTATTTGTTGCCGTATCAACAACTCGCGAATGTGACACAACTGCCTGAAGAGAGCGTATTAGCATTTGTTCGCAGATTCTGGATACAAGTAAGTCTTATTGAACAACCCTTTTTTCAACCAGTCACTCCTCCTTCCGCCAAGGCTTGGGGACTCGATCCGACTATCAACCCAGCCATCACTAGGAGATGTGAATGGGATGCTGCTCCTTTCAAGTATTTTATCAAGAGTTTAGAAGCTGTCATAGTTAAATATAAGGAATCTAGGAAAGTAATGGCGCAACGCAAAAACCCATTCCAAGTTGGAGATATGGTAGTTTTGGATCAGCCTGCTCCGTCCGATTCCATAGGAAGGAAAGACGAGCCGTACCTAGTGGAGGAAATTATTTTGGGAGGTTACTGCAGGCTCATCAATACTGACAAGCTAGAAGGCACAATAATACACGCTCGGTGACTCAAACCCTTCAATACCTAAGATGTCGCGCCGCCCTCTCCTCTGAAATTCCTTTTAGTGTTTCCTTTAGCAATTTCCCTTTTAATGCAATATTTGTAATTCCTCCACAATGATTGCACTGCTTGCATTCATAATTAGGGTTTAAATTTGTCAGTTAATCAAGTATCATTTCCATTTTAGAAATATCTTTAATCCTGAATCATCTCAAGGAAAAGTCTCGAGTAAACCCAAACCCTCACAAAATAATTACCAATTAATTCGAAATAAGAAAAAATCAAACCATGCAAGAGATGTCTCATATCTTTAAAAATACCGAAGAGGGGAATGTGTAAAGGAAAAGAAAGCACAAGATCATCAAGCAGCGGCACATTCTTTCTGGAGCAATCATATTTCGCATCCGAAGAGCAGCCTACTTCAACCTTCGCCTGACGAGATTCCCAGAAGAAGTTTTGTTGTCTGCAGTTTTCCGGATTTTGGGAATCCCCTTCACGGAACCAAGAAGCAATGAATTTGAAGTCAGCACACATAACACTCTCGGGTTGCAACTACTTCTTCAGAAACGGCGCATCGAATCACATTACATGCGCCATTAATTGGAGATTAAGCCTCCTCACCTAACAATCATGGATTTTAGATTTCTTAGTCCGTGGTAATACATCCATGCTTCTACACACCTGGATTTTGGATTTCTTAATTCGTGACAATCCGTCCATGCTTCTACATGCCTAGCCGGCACGCCACAAATATTCAAGAAGCATGTAGTCTGCACCGGGGATTATCAAACAGAAGAATGGGAAGAACTCGTTTTTCGAAATCAAGGGTTAATTGCGCCCTCACTGGAGTTCTCTCCAGAAGCCGTTTCAACGTTCTCTCCATAAGTCGCTTCAAAGTTCTCCCCAGAAGCCGCTTCAATGTCCTCTCCATAAGCCGAAGCCGCTTCAACGCCTCAACAAGCCACACAGACCAACCGCATCATATCTGCCACATCGCCGACAAAGTCATATTCGGTGTTTCTAGATTTCCTATGGAAGGGGTGCATGAGCTGCCAAAAGTTTGGATACAATACAGATCTATCAAATACGACTCCCGCTCATTAATCAACAAATGACGAATCAAAAAGATTGCCGACTTCATCAATTCATCAACCATCTTACATATTTCAGTAGAAAATAGGCTCAGGATAATTATACCCGGGGACTGCCAGCATAGGATGCCATCAGGTCCCTCAACCAGGTCGTTTCTGATATCAGCATCATCACTGTCAAAGCTTTACGAGTCGCAGGAATTTCTCAACATGTAGTCGTGCACATGCATCAAAGACTCCAAAAGTACGCCGTAAAGATATTTTCACATATCCGTCCACATCATCGGATCTAAAGTATAACGGGGGACTACTCAATCGCATCACATTCCATACAACAATCCAAGATTCAGAAGATGGTTCAAAGGATGTCGCTTGTAACGAAGTCCTTGAAGACTTGATAGCATCACGTCGGCAACAGAACGCCTCTCAGCCTGTTTACTTCACTCAAAGACTCCGGAAGATTTTGCCCTTATAAGCATTCCAATCATTTCATCATCACAATCAGAAAGGAAAGAATGAGCCGATGAGATAAAGAGTCAGGATGCAAGCAATTCCATTCCAGTCAATGATCAAGAGTTTAAAAAACATTTTAGTTGCAACTTAGCAGTCCATACTCCAAGCAACTTTAAGTCAAGGCCTCTCGCAATCGAGCGCAATGGAGTTTAGCAAATTTCGAAATCTACCTGGAGGCAATTGACGTATGATAGGAGGACGATCACTGCGTGCTTTGATACTTCGTTAAACATATCTTTCTCAAAGACCTTGAAGGCCTCTATCCTGGTAAAATTTGTCTACCTTGTCTCATAAGTTTTATCTTTATTTGCCACCATCTAGTGCTTACCCCGCAACAATGTCACTGTTACGTACTAAGAAGGGGACTTAATGTTGATGGTGGTTTTTAGTTCAGGGATAAAATTGTAAAACCATGTATTTAATGCGCCATCATTATGCAAAGAAGTTGAGCCATTTAAAAGTGATGAGCGCTCATGCCTCTTTACTTACATGCGTATTGAGCCATTCAGTATATTTATATGAAATTTATCCAGAATTGTGCGTGTAGAAACAATCCCAAATATTCTGTAAATTTCTGAGTATTTTTTCCGTACCATGTTCCCAGTTGAACTCTTAATACTGACATGGCATGACGACTAATGTTCGCTCTCAGCCAAGTAGCATGAATCTCCCGAAGTGTAAGGATTGAGATACGTGTGGAAGTACTCAATCAGAGGCACGCAAAATTATGCTTCCCTTTAATATTAAATTAGTGATTTTGTATCAGTATGCAAAATTAACCAAAATTTGATTGGTTTTGCGGCAACCCGCAAAATTCAGTCCTTTAACCTAATTTTATCAATTTGCAAAAATTAGGTTTTTTACGCCCTGCGCAATATCCCGAATCCTATTGGTCGAGACCAAACCTAGGTAAGCTAGGAAACTAATCCTCCATGAAGCTAGTAGGAGCAAAGTCCTACCAGAAAACAAGAAATAAAGAGGAACTGCAGCAAATAGAAGCAACAGCAAAAGGAGGCGCGGCCATGCCACTTGGCCGGCCGATCCGCTCCAACAAGCGACGCCTATGGCCGGATGGCCACGCTCCATGTTGCTGCTTGCCGGCCCCCTTTCCTATCGACCAATCAGATCGCTTTAAACGCACCACACGCACTTTTAAATAAAGTTGGAAGTTGGTTGGTTGACGCGCTTAATTCCTTAAGAAAAATAAGCCTAGACTGTCCATGTCAGTCTTAAAACAATCACGACCACACGATTTGGCCGGCCAATTCAAACAAGCTTAGCCTCTTCTCAGCAGAACTAGGACAACTCCATGGTGTCCACCGGTGGGCCCACTATCATCCCAGCTGAGCGGAATCCTTTTAATTCACCCACAGCATCCCTGGTCGCTAGCCAGAACCGGGATGGTCGCGCTGTCGAAGGAGAAGTTAGAACGAGCTAAGACCGACCATAACGGTCTCAAAACTATCATATCCGCCCAACTTAGCCAGCCAAGTTGGAGGGCTTAGATCGTGTTTTAGATGATCAAAGAGGCGTCAGTGTGTTCACCGGCGGCTCACCTTCAGTCCCAGCTGGTCGAACTACACACGTCAATCCAGAAGCGCGTCGAACCGCTTTCCCAAAGTAGGGTGATCGCGCGCTTTTAAAACCCTAAATTGAATAAACGGCGTCAAGCAACTGCCGCAAATCGATCACGTCCGTCCATCTTTTCCAGCTTAGTCGAACGGCTTAGATCGGATTCTAGATGGCCAACAGGGTGATGCATTGATCACCGGCCACCCTTCTTCCATAAGGAGCGATCGTCCAAGCCACGGCTCGCCCAAACGAATCCCAAACGATCACTCAAAAGGTAGCCGGTCGCGCTTCTTATATATATATTTCAATAATTCAATGGTAGTCATTAACTGCCGTAAATCATCTCAGCCACTAAACTTGGCTAGCCGATTTAACCGGCCCAGATCTAACCCAAACCGACCGATAGGATGTTAGAATGGCTACAAGCCACCACTATTTCATAGGGACCAACCGGAAAATCCTTGGGATGCGCGCGTAACTCCTACCAACTCCCTGAAAGAGGGAGGTCATGTTCCCTTTAAGACATTAAGCTCCGCGACTAACTTAAACGAGCTCTGAAACAACGATTCTTCATAAACATCGGTTATTTTCAGCTGTTTGTTTAAAAGTGATGCTTTATATGCATCGATTATAAACGATGTTTTATAAATATTGATTCCACAAATAATTTTGTTATTTGACCTAAAAGTACTATGTGCTGCTTTAAGCGGCAAGTCTCACGACTTGACCAATTTACTCGAGATATCAAACATGTCACAAACTGGGGGATGCTCACTAGGGTATTGGTCTGGTGGTTTACGGCGTGCGGCGTGCAACGTGCCCATTACAAGAAAGTGTCAGGAAAAAGGGGGACGGTTAATAGCAGTAAGAAAGAGTAGTGGGTGTAAGGGATGACCAGTCTTCCTCCATAATGGAAACGTGATGATCACCACCTTTTGCACAACCCCACTTCTCCACTACTTAACTTCCTCCACTTCCTACGAGATCAGGGTGCACTAATTCATAACTTTTATAAATAGGTTTTAAACCTATTTCGACAAAAGAGGACAAGGGTTATCAACACAAGTAGCCAGAAACCATATTCTGATACAAGTCATAAAACAACCATACCTTCATAATTCAACATTCTGATCTCAAACACCTTCTTCGCTTCCCTCCCTAAGATCAACCCTTCTCTTTCACTTTGTGACCGAATTGAATCTGGAACGACCATTTATTTGTTTAGGCCAGAGTTTTACAGATTGATCTCTCGAATCTAAAATTACTCATGTGCAGTACATTTGATTAGGGTTTGAATTCATTTCTCATCAACACACCCAAATTTACCAAAAACTAGCAGAATCAGTTTTTACCCCAAAATATTGTATCTCTTGTTTATCTTTAAAACAACACATTAATATATTCATATCACTTGAGATATTTCCATTTAAAACGTATCAGAGGATTTTAGGGTTTTGCTTTGATCTGCTTTATGTAAGTATTATTCTTAAAATTGATAATTTAGATTGATCCTTTAATTAGGTTGTAATTCCATTAGCTAAGCAGGTTTAGTAATTGGGGCGTCACAACTTGGTATCAGAGCTAAATATTAGATCTTACATGGGAAACAATAGATGATAGCTAGTACCAGTTAATGAACTAGATTAGTTTAGAACTGGGATGGTTGTGAGATAAATCTTAATCACTAAAAGCTATAAAGAACTAAAAGATTTATTTGGTTGACTGATTCATTTTTATTGTTGTGTATGGATATTAAGAAGTACAAAATGTAGAATCAACCAATTATATTATGGGTTAGAAGCTTTAATATAAATTAGGAAATAATTAGTTTAAAATTATGAACACTTATTCAATCCAGCATTGGAGAATAATGACTTTAGCAATTATGACAGATCCCAAAATCATTTTGAAACTTATTGAATACCTTTACATATAATTAGAACTATTGATCTATTGAACTAGAAAGTTAGTGTGAGGAACTTAGATTTCCCTGATTATAAGAATTTAAATTAGCATAGTTGAACCTAGAGCTACAAATTTTAGATCTTAGTTGTAGAAAGACATATGAATTTGTATTTCATCTATTGTTGTTTCGAACTCATTTGAAATGAGTTTGATTTCGCGCGTTTGTAAGTATGAGCAGTACTTACAATGGGAGGTAGATCGATCCAATTTTTTAGGAAGAAAATTCTTATAAGGTGGGTAGAATGTAAAGATCCCCAAGCTCGTCAACGCTATTAGACCGGTCAAAAGAATGTTTAGCCGCTAATAACTCGATTAGTTAAACATGAACATTAATTAATCAAACAATTATCTGGAGATGAAACTAGTACCATTGGATAGATCTCGAAAAGTTGTGCGAAATGGATTACTCGAACATACCGGATGAAGAAGAAATCATTATATTAGTATAAAGGGAAAAATAGTCATTTTGCATGGTAAGTTATTAAGGCAACCGAGAACTTATACTCAGTGCACTTCTATCACAAACAATATTCTTTGCTGTTCTGGCTGCCCAAAATAAATCTTCTGGGTATCTAAGTAATTTTCAGTTTTGTTTTATCCCAAACCGATCTAAGAGAATTCATTCTCTTCTTTCCTTCATTTTCTTCTTTTTCTCTCTGTTCTATCTTCTCTTCTTATCATTTCATGAACTGAGAATTGTTCATGTCGATTTCGATAAATCTAGTGAAATAATAAATTTAGAAAGGTATTATTGAAATCGTGGATTCAATTTGGTTACGGTTTAAGTTGATTAAAGTGAAGTAAACTAGGGTTAGGGTTTCTTTGAGAATTGAGGATATGAAGATGATGATTGAGAGGCCGAGATCGAGAAAAGACGAATAAAATTAAGTAAACTTTGATGGTGGTGATGTCGATTTGGAGAACATCGATTCAAACTTGATCAAAAGTAACGTAGACAGCGTTTGATAATTTTCTGTGAAATTGGTGATGGGTTTTAGGAATACGATATGGATAAAAAGAATTTAAAGCTAATTTGAAGATTGGTTACAAAGAAGAGGTTTAGTTTAGAAATTGAAAATTAGGGCTTCTGTGATGAAGATGGTTGAGATGATGCGCTGAATTGATTCAAACCAAAGAAGGATTTGGTTTCAATTGTTTGAGATAATTGTTTCTTAACTAACTGAGTAAAATTACTCGATTTCATAATTAGTATATGTGGTTGATAATAGAATTGAAATCTGGAAAGATAATAATGAGTATGTAATGCAGTTGTGGCTGTAGACTAGGTTTATTTTGATTTACAAGGAGTTGGTATATATTAGGATGATGAGGGATTTGGGTTTTAGTGATTAGTACTGATATAAATTTCAGAGAGAAAGAAAGGTGGTATATTGCTGAGCCTTGAATGGATTGAAGCTCTCTAGATGTATGTTTAGTATATTACAGTTGGGATGAATGTGTAGAATGCGCAGTGATGTTGTCGGTATACAATTCTAGCCAAAGATATAGAGTACAAGATATGAGAGGAATTGCAGACAGGGAGATGCTAGTGATATGTGAAGTACTGGTGGCTGCATTATAGCCGTGTTAAAAGATTTAGGTATAGCAGTGGTACTTGTTACAACTGGTGGAGGTTTAGAAACTATAGGTGCTGGTATTATTGTACAAAAATGGAACTGTCAACATTGGTGTTCACAGGTGCATGGTTGGCTGGAGTTACAGGGTTTCCATAGTTTAAAGCTTTAACAAATTAAGAACATTACATATCTTTTATATATGTGTATCTCTTGTTTATCTGTAAAACAACAGATTAATATATTCATATCACTTGAGATATTTCCATTTAAGAGGATTTTGGGGTTTTACTTTGATTTGCTTTATGTAAGTATGATTCTTAAAATTGATAACTTAGATTGATGCTTAAACTAGGTTGTAATTCCATTAGCTGAGCAGATTTAGTAATTGGGGCATCACACCGCAAATGCAGAAAAGTCCCGGAACCTTGTCCAGTTTTGAATACTCTCAGAATTAAGCCGTTATACAAAATCTAATACCAACTTCGTATAATTGAGACCAATTAGACTACCCCTAGCTAGTTAGTTTCCTCGGTATCCCTGCGTCTTCGACTTCTAGAGTCACCCACGTGAATAGCTACTCCTTTGGATCGTATTCCAAAAAGCAAAGGAATGAATTTGTTTGGTAGCCACTTTAATCAATTTTTGTTAAAAGATATGTATGAGTTGTTGACAAAGGTTCTTCTATTTTGACTAATTAAGTCCTTTGTCTGGTTAGATCATTATAAAACTTGATTACCAAAATAACCAATTTCTAGATTTGCAATCAATCAATATAGAACTCAAAGAGTAACTATAAAGCGATGTCGATCTTACAAAACTAGACAATCAAGTCTATTAAAGATAAACACAATTTTAGTTGGATCCCAGCCGATCAAGGTTTGTGCACTATATTCACAAGATACAAAAACTAATAAGAAAATCTTCTTCGTCTTCAAATCTTCGATTGCCTTCAATGACATGCACAACACAACTTGAATCCTCTTGTGATCAATCACACACAAAACGGAGTCTGTTAACAATGGATTATCACAAGATGTTTTTAGATCCGAAGATGATTCTAAAGATCCCGTCAATACTTTGATCTAGTTTGCGTGAGCCTTATATCAGAAGAGAAGGTTCCCAAGAAAACACAAACTAGGTGCAATCAAAGTTTTAACAACCGTTAGTCAATCAAATCAATTACCGAAAACTAAAATAATAATGAAATTATCTAGTTTCCCACCAACGGTGCTCGTACTTTCCTCTCCAGATAGACGGCTCCACCAGAAACAACAAGAATGAAGTTTTCCTGGCTCTTATGATAGTTTACAAGAAAAGCAAACTCAAGTATTTATAGACCAAGGTTGTTTGGACAACAAGGAAATTCCAAAACCGAAAATATTTTCAAGATATGCATTAAAGTACCTAATTTCGGTTTTCCTATTTCCAATTAAATACCAAACTATATTTCCGAAATCTCTCTTAGAAAACTTCTATTATTAGTGTAGCATATTAACTAATAATATTTTATAGAGGATATGCTTTAATTGCTGGTAATTAAAACATATAATATGAAAATCATAATCAAATGCTTTTCAATATTCCGGTATGGGATCACCTTGAGCATCAAGGAATATTTGACAATTAATGATAAGAATTATGTACATGTTCAAATAATGTCGACATCTAGAAGTTTCTCTCAGCAAACCCTAATTCAAAGATCACACAAAACATAAAGAGATATGTGAATATTGGAAACTCGGTTTTGCTCATTGGGATCGGTTATACCATGACTCACAATTTAAGTTGTGACCGGTTATACCATGCTTCCCAAAATAAGTTTTGACCGGGTACACCATGCTTCCCAAAGGTAGCTTGTGATCGGTTACACCTTACTTTCCAAGTTAGCTTGTGAAGGGTTACACCTTGCTTCCCAAAGTAGCTTGTGACCAATTACAACTAACTTCTCAATATAGCTTGTGACCGGT
Source organism: Papaver atlanticum (assembly GCA_023531105.1). NCBI lineage: Eukaryota > Viridiplantae > Streptophyta > Magnoliopsida > Ranunculales > Papaveraceae > Papaver > Papaver atlanticum. Next base: position 1,431,477 of record JAJJMB010017971.1, on the reverse strand, counting down.
TACAACATCTGATAATTCAGATTCCGAAGAGGATGAAGGGTCAAGTGTGGCACTCTTGGGTGAAATTATCAACTTTGAGTATTGTAGCAAAACTCACATCAATCTTGATAATTTAATTGATGATTATTTTTCAAAATCATTAAAGGATGTAATAGATTTTTCGTATACTAATGAAAACTCTGTTGATATTTCAGCTAATCTTTGTCTAGCTGCTAATGATGTTCCTGAATCAATCTCTAAACCAACATGTCCTTATTGTATCATTGAGACGTCACGGACTCACATAATGTTTCAAGTACAAACACAAACTAAGGTATGTCAACAAACTGCAACGGAGGGCTAGTTGTTTGGAAAATGGACTTAAACCTTTTCAAAAGTCCAATCTTGAGGTACGAAGAGTAAGTCTTCTTCTCCTAAATAATTGATTGTAAAAAGACGAGGGTACCTAAATACACCACAATCTTTTATTTATCCACCTATAAGATCTCTACCGAAAGTGATTGTCTATGGAAAAAGTCGAGACGATACAACAAATCGGTTCACACTTCGTGTGATCATCTATGGATACAAGTTCGAGACAATACAACAACGAAGTATGATACTTGATAATAGGTTCGGTCTTAACCAAACTCTATAGGATCACTATCAAGTATGTACGGAGTTAAAGTTTGTGCAATTTACTTTAAATTATATAAACGAATATAATTGCAGAAAATTAAAGTAAATCACACAGCAAGATTTTTTTAACGAGGAAAACTGCAAATGCAGAAAACCCCCGGGACCAAGTCCAGAATTGAGTACTCTCAGAATTAAGATGCTATACAAAATCTACACCGGCTTCGTATAGTTGAGACCAAGCAACTACCCCCAGTTCACTTAGTTTCCTCAGTATCCCTGTGCTTCCGACTTCGATGAGTGAACGCACTAGAAGAATTCCTTTGGATCGTATTCCAAACAGTAAAGGAACAACAAATTTGTTTGGTAACAACTCTATTGATTCTTTAAGATAAGATATCTCAAGTCATATGCAAAGGCTCTTCCGTTTAAGCTAATAAACTCCTTTGCCTGGTTAGAACAATCTATCCAATAACTACAAAGTTATCAAGTTTGGATTCGCAATCAATAGATATAGATTCCAACAAGAAACTATAAAGTGATGTCGATCTCACGCAACTAATCAATCGAATAAATTTGATTCTAGTTGGATCCCAGCCGATCAAGGTTTGTGCAACACAAAGATATGAGAAACCAATAAGAAATCTTCTTCGTCTTCAAATCTTCTTTAATCTTCAATTAAAGCTGCACAAAACCACTTGAATCTCTTGTAATCAATCACGCACATAACGGAGTCTGTTAAGAATTTATTAATACAACATTTCTTTAGATCTACAAACAGTTCTAAAGATCCCGTCGATACTTCGATCTAGTTTGAGTGAATCTTATATCAGAAGAAAAGATTCTCAAGAATAAACAATCTAGGTGAATCAAAGTTTCAACAACCGTTAGTCAATCAAATCAATCAAAATCTAATAACACAGCAATTATCTAGTTTGCAACCAACGGTACTCGTAGAGCTTTTTGATCCCACACAAGTCTTTAAACGAGCAGTCGTAAGAGATTTCGCCCATTAGGGTACTTTCCTCTCCGAATAGACGGCTCCACCAGAAGAAACAAAAAGATGAAGTTTGCCTAGCTCTTAGGATAGTTTGCTAGAAATGCAAACTTAGGTATTTATAGACCAAGGATATTTGGACACCAAGGAATTTCCAAAACCGAAAATATTCTCAAAATATGCAATGAATGGCAAAATTCGGTTTTCATAATTCCAGTAAATGCTTATCCAATATTTTCTGAAATCTCTCAATAGAAAATCAACAATTAGTAAATGCACATTACTAATTTTTATTATCTAGAGATATGCATTTAATTGATGGTCATTAAAAGCATATATAACCAAAAACCTTAATTAAAAGTTTCTCAATTAATTTTGGTACAGGATCTCCTTGAATACTAAGGAATATCTTTGAACAATAAACGATAAGAATTATTGTCCGTGTTCAAAGAATGTTGACATCTTTTCCCTGTAAATCATCTTTCATATTAACATTCTTGGAATCGGTTATACCACACTTCCAAACAAGTTTAGAATTGGTTCACCTGTATTCCAAGACTACTATGTGATTGATCAAATATCAAATCACATCCATGGGTTCAATCGGTTCTACCAATCACTAGGATCGGTTATACCCTAATATGGAAACACTTGTGATCATTCACACAAGTTACCAGGACCGGTTCTATCATTTACCAGGATCGGTTACATCAATTACCAGGAGCGTTACCATATACTCATGGTATTGCTTGTGATCGGTAACACCAGTCACTAGGATCGGTTACACCAATTAGCAAGACTGGTTACACCAATTACTAGGACCAGTTACACCAATTACAAGGATCGATTACACAATACTCTGTGATCAATCACACCAATTACTAGGATCGGTCACACCAATTACAAATATCGATCATACCATCTCAGGTGATTACTTAGGATCGGTTACACTAATTAATCAAAACTAGTCATACCAAATCATAAGTCACGTATTGTGATTAGTTGTACCAAGATACATAACAAAGTTACGATCAATTCTACCATCTCAGACATATTGGTAATCCAAAGATTTGCAATGAATAGCCGTACCAATAAGCTTATCGAT